>JAJKFI010039466.1:10151-41580 GCA_029204185.1 Lerista edwardsae | reverse complement strand
TTCTTCTTCTTCTTCTTCTTCTTCTTCTTCTTCTTCTTCTTCTTCTTCTTCTTCTTCTTCTTCTTCTTCTTCTTCTTCTCTTAATAGGCCAAGTGGGTCCTGCCTCACAGTTTGAGAAATGTTGGGTTAGGCTTAGAATGAGTGACTTGCCAAAGCCCATCCATTCAGCAGAAGAACCCCAGATCTAACATTCTGTGTCCAAACTTAGTGGTGATATACGCATTCCATCACAATGTCTTCCATACTAGTCTACTACCACTAGGGGTCACTGCCCATTTGCAGGAAAGTGCCCATTTGTCGCTTGTCCTAGCTCCTGCCAACCTAGCAGTTTGTAAGCACCTAAATGCAAATAAATGGGTACCATTTCGGTGGGAAGGTAACGGCGTTCCGTGCACTATGGCGCAGAGTCATGCTGGCCACATGACCATGGAAGCTTGTCCTCGGACAAAACGCTGGCTCTACAGGCTTTGAAACGGAGATGAGCACCGCCCCCTACAGTCGGTCATGACTAGACCATTCGGTCGTGGGGAAACCTTTACCTTTATAGTTCCTTTATGCTGGAACCAGTGGTGGGATTCAAATAAATTAACAACCGGTTCTATAACATCATAGCCGGAGCAAAAAAAAAACCAAAGCCAGCCAAGGTAAGCGAGTGGGCGGGGCCCGGCCATTTAACAACCGGTTCTATAGAACCTGGGCGAACCCCCTGAATCCCACCACTGGCTGGAACGCTAGCTCCAGAAGAACAAGGGCCGCAGAGGATTGGGGTTTTAGTAGGTCAAAGCTTTGACTAGTCTCCTTAGAGCAGTGTTATTCAAACTGTGGGTCGGGACCTACTTGGTAGGTTGTGACCTAATGGTGGGTCATGGAAAACTGGAAGCAGCCATCTTGGAAACTGCAGACCTTACTCTTGTTATATTCCTTTTGTGAGTGTTAACAGTTTGAATTTTCACATGAGGGTTTTACAAAAAAAATGTTTTAGTTGTTCTTTTACATGATATTTTGTCCTCACCTTGCTTTCTGTCAGGGATATTTCACGCTTGTAGAATTGCTGCAGTCCAAAATGCCAATTTGTATTTCAGGAGTGTCATTTGATTATGTCACAATAACAGCACTTCCTGCTTGTTGATGTAACTTCCAGCTATGGCATCACTTCCAGGTTAATGACATCACTTCCAGTGTGTCCCAACATGAGTGGAATTCTAAAAAGTGGGTCCCAGTCTAAAAAGTTTGAATACCACGGCCTTAGAGGCTTCTCCTGTGTCCCCTCCTCCCTCCCATTAGAAAAGCAACTGGAATTCCTCTCATGTACAGCTTTCTATATTTGACTGAGACAGCTACTGAACTGGTAGAGAATTCTGACATGATACCAAGTACATGACAGTACAATTGCTATTCTAATCCCTATAATATGTCATTATAAGTAATTAACTGTTATAATTAGAATGAGTACTTGTGGTTCTAAAGAAGTTTTATAAGAAAGTGGGAAGCACTTTTGTGCACTGAAGCTTGCCTTTGAAGCAAATACAATTGACTGAGCATTCCAGCACAGCTGATAAGGACAGAGGGTGAAGTGGGGTGCCCAGATGTTAGTAAAATATTCAATCAGGCAGGACATTGGACCTTGTTTGCTTAAGATCAAGCCCAAGGGTGCTTGTGTGTTTCCTCTGCATGATGACTGTAGTGAGAGGTACACCTTAACCTCTAGGAATGTGCTCCAGTCACTGAGCCTGGGTCGAGTCACGAGTCAGTGACCCTGAGACTCAATTGAGCTTGCGAGTTATAGTGCATGCCACTGCAACTCAACTTGTGGAAATTTTTGAGTCATTTTGACTCGAGGTCCCAAGTCATTTCGAGAAACAAGTCAAGTTCTTGAGCAAAAACAAAACAAATGTCAATGTTAAATGTTCCTTCTCCCCTCAACCACCCACCCCAGCCTTGTCTCCTAGAACCATGTCTGCTGCTGCTGTTGGTCTGAAGGACGGTTTCTGGATCGCCCACAAGGTCTTTCTGGGTGACACAGAAGCAACAGGAAAAAGTCAGGACTCGAGTCAACGTAAGCATTGTTTGCAGTGGTGAGATTCAGCCAGTTCTCACCTATTCTGCAGAACCGGTCGCTAATTTGAGGTTGGGAGAGGGAAGAAAGGCAGTGGCTGCCCTGAAGGCCGCCTTGAAGGACATAGAACCGATTGTTAATTTATTTGAATCCCACCACTGATTGTATGTATAAACAAGCACATACACACTAAAGAGAGTCAGGACTCAAGTCAAATTTGAGTCAGGACTCTTTTCTGAGTCATTAACTCTGAGACTTGAGTTGGATCCAAGTCAGTGATATCTGTGATTCAAGTTAACACATCAAGAAAAAACAGCATGTTTGTGACTTGAGACAAGTCGCAATGACTCGAGTGCCTATCCCTGTTAACCTCCCTTTAATATACAACAGCATGACTGTGGGGTCTGTTTTTATGTGTGTGTTGTTTTTTTTTTTGTAATTAGGTTTTGGTATATCTTTGCACAATAGTCACATGTTCTTACTTATAATGGGTATGCTAGTATGTACAGTATTGTGATAAAGCTAATCAAGGAGCTGAGCAGCAGAAAAGTGTGGATGCAGATGCATGCTGGGTAGAATGTGTAATGTTTGGCAAGGAAGGTTGAGGAAAGCACTTCTCAAGCTTACAACCACCTGAGATGCTCATCATCTCCAAGGTTTTATTGTGGAAACAAAATAATCAGGTAACACAAAGAGCAGTGTCCATTACCACAACAAAGACTTAAATTGACACTCTTGGGATCGTTAAATGTCCTTTCTGGTGGAGAATAAAAATAGAGTTTCTTGAACAGTGTTGATGGAGTTCTGCTAAGCCCTTCCCAGCTGGAGGACCAGTTTACGGGAAGCTTATGCTAAAATTGTTTCTGCAAAGCCTCACTAACCCTACTTTACTACCTTCCTTCATTTCACCTGCGCAGCGCAATCCTACGGACCACGCGGTGTCAGTGCAACAGGGTTGTGCCGATGCTGCGTGGTTAGTGCTGACACAGGGGTGCCAATCAGCACCCCAGTGTCAGCGCTAAGGCACAGTGCCCGCACAGCGCCTCCCTAGCGTTGGCCAAAGCCAACCAGCACAAGGGAGGCGCCATGACAGGGTGGCACAGGGATTGGGCGAGGGAGGGAGAATGTGGGCGGGGGGAAGGCGGGATGTGGGCGGGCTTGAGAAGCGGCCATACGGCTGCATCCTGAGTTCATTTGGGAGGCCATGCGGCCCCGATTCGGGCCACGCGGTCTCCTCGGATCTGCACCTGTTATTTAGCGGGCGCAGATCTGAGGAGCGCATAGGGGAGGCTGGAGCCTCCAGCCTCCGCCCACCCAACTTCGGATATGACGCTGGCCGGCCGGCCTTGCCAATCCGGCACTGGGTAGGATTGCACCCTTATTCATGCCAATCTGTCTTTCAAAATGAGAGAAAACCAACAAATTAAGGCCATGAGGCACAGCCAGCCCCCCCAATTTCAGTCTCCCAACGGAATAATTGTGTTTGCTTTATGCCAGACAACGAACACATCCAGGGAACAATTTCGTGCCATGATTGGATTCTAGTGACTCTATTAGTATAGTTTTAATAAAGAATAAATTGAGAAAATTAAAAAAAAAGTAATTAAATTGTGGAATTTCGCACAGTGAACAGTAAATAAACTCTGTGAAATCTAAATCAGCGGTGTGGTAATATATTTTGAGTAAAAGTGGGACAAATGCACTAAGACCTCTCTGCGCATGAGTGCACCAAATTCTGACCTCCTTATCCCTCTTTTTCCCATTACCTGGGTTCAGAAAGGAAGAGGGCAACACAGAGTGTAGAGTGGTGGAGTAGAGTTCTCACGCGCGCGCGCACACACACACACACACACACACACACACACACACACACGGTGCTTTCGAGCCTGATGAGTGCTTGCAACTTGAGAGGCCATGTGTCTAAATCAGTGGTTCCTGAATCCTTACTACCAGCAACAGAGGTGACCTCTAATGCACCATCAGTGGTGGGGCAAAGGCAACAAGGGATGGGGTTGCAGTGCTGGGCTTTGCCCCAGACTTCTTAGGAACATGGGATTGCATTGAAAGGCAACATTTCCTCCAATTGAGTTTTCTTCTGGAGCTGTCCTGGGAGAAACGAATCTGGGGAAGGTGCTGTAGAGACAAAAGCATCAGGTGGAGGCACATCCCACAAGGCCTGTTGGCCCCTTTAGAGATGCGGCACCCCATTTCACGCCTGAAGAAGGCAGACCCAGACTTAAACCTATGAAGCTATCGCTTTGAGTCTGAATGAATGAATGAAGTCTGCCTAGTTGTGATGCTACTCAGTGCCTATCTCATACCTTCTCTGCTACTCTCCCATTAACTACTTCTGTGGGATCATCTGTTCATGTTTTATTATTATTATTATTATTATTATTATTATTATTATTATTATTATTATCATTATTATTATTATTATTATTATTATTATTATTATTATTATTTTCCAGCAAGTTCCTTGTGTCTGGTGACTTTTCCCCCTCTGGATAATGAGAAATCTCTGCTGGCCCAGTCTGACTAATTGAAATGAATGTTTGTCCGTGGAGCAGTGAGTTGAGAGGACAAGAGCCCCCAATTTTGCACGTATCCCAGATCCCTTTTAGGGATGTGGTGGCGCAATGGGTTAAACCGCTGCTACTGGGCTTTCCGACCGGAAGGTTGGGAGTTCAAGACTGCGCGACGGAGTGAGCTCCCGTTGCTTGTCCCAGCTCCTGCCAACCTAGCAGTTCAAAAGCACCTAAATGCAAGTAGATAAATAGGGACCAGTTCGGTGGGAAGGTAACGGCGTTCCGTGCACTACGGCGTAGAGTCATGCCAGCCACATGACCACGGAAGCTTGTCCTCGGACAAAACGCCGGCTCTACAGGCTTAGAAATGGGGATGAGCACCGCCCCCTACAGTTGGTCACGACTAGACCATTCCGTCGTGGGGGAACCTTTACGTTTACCTTACATATCCCTTTAGAATTGGGCCCTCTAAATACACCACCTCCTCATGCACCCCTCCTTCTGCTTGGAGGTCTGGAATGCCTTTGTCTCTTTGCGCAGCCCTCCCTTATCACTGCCCTTCACCCAGCTCCTTAAGCTGCCTCTTTGCTCGTGTTTGGAGATAGAGCAAAGGACTCCACAGAAAAGGGCACAGTCCCTAGAAGAGCAACCAACACATCATCAGACCACCTGGCGACACATGGCAAGACTGGATGATGCATTTGTCTTGCTGGCAGGCCCGAAGTAGCTGTCAGTGCTGAACATGTGGCCTGGTCCTATTTGGAATTCATGCTCCAGCACTGCAAGGGCCTTCATGGCGGCGCGAAAGCTGGGCCACCGCCGCACACTGCCAGGCGGCTTCTGCAAATGGTGAGCGGCGTGGCTTGCGTGGCAATGGCTCCTGGAGGCGGAGTTGGAGCAGGCTCTGATTACGCTTGGGCGGGGAGGGAACAGAAGACATCACTGGTCCCTCCGCTCAGCCTCACCACGCCCCCTGCTTCCAGAATTATTCCCTTTCATAGCATGAAGGCGGCAAGGGTGGGTGGGAGGGTGCCCACAGCAGATGCTACACCACGCTCCATTGGCACAATGCCTCTGCCTGGAGGTTCCAGTGCTCTACATGAGTTGGTGGCAATGGGAACTGGGCAGTGGGTGGATGGGGACTAGACGGGGCAGGTTCGGTGGCAGCAGCACCCACCAAACCCAAACCAGCGGCGTCATGCAACCAGAACACTGGACGGGAGGAACGGGTGAGCGGCAGGGGCGGGGAAGACGGCGAAAAGAAGCGGTACGCAATGGGCGGGCTGCCACTCACCTGTTCCTCCCGCCCAGCGTTCCGGCTGCATGACGCCACTGACCCAAACCCCCTTCTTGGGCTCTCTCCGCCTTCATGGGTTCCTGTAGACCTGCGCCAGCAATAATGCTGTCTCAGTCCAAGTAGACCCACTGGGCCAGCTGGAGCTTGCCCAGAGCAAGGGGCAAGTGTTGCCTTGGCCCAAGAAATGCAGCTGCCTTGACCTACTGGGCCATTGGCCCCGGCTCCCCATCAGGGCTGCAGTCCTATACATAGGGTGGCATATGGTGGCAGGCTTTTTGCAAGGGTCCCACGGCTCCCCAGCAGTGATGGGATCAGCTAACGACTCGGGGGAACGCTGGGCGGGCAGCAGGAAGGCTGGGCGGGACTTCCGGGTGATTGACAGCCCATCCGTCCGGGTCCGCTGCCCGCCCGCCTGCTGCATGGGCTGCCCCCGGGTGGCATGCCCTGCCGCTGTGCGCCCTGGCACCCGGGGGCCCCCACCCATCTCCCCCGGTGAGCGGGCGCCCCCTCCGAGGCCAGGGCAGCCCGTGTGGCGGGCGGGCAGGCGGCGGACCCGGACGGACGGGCTGTCAATCACCTGGACGTCCCGCCCAGCCTTCCTGCTGCTCACCCAGCGTTCCCCTGAGTCATTAGCTGATCCCATCACTGCCCCCCAGGCTGGTTTCAATGGTTTTCCAGAAAGCCACAGCTCACAGTTAAAGATTCACAGTTTGGGGGATCACTGCACCTGAACTGATTTTGGAAGGAGAGAGCTCAAAAAGCGATGCTGCTTTCTCTCACAACACTCCCCTGCGTAGGATGCATCGTAGGGTATGCAGCATGCAAATAGAAGCAGCATCTCATGGCCGGGGTGTGTGTCAAAGAATTCCAGTCCTGGTCCTCTTCAAAGGCCAGCGTGGAGATTAATCACCTTAGTCGTAGCATGTATCCAGCAGTAAAAGGCAGGGAGATTTAAAGAGGAGGAACTGCATTCAAACGTTTGAGGGGGGAAAAAACACTGCGAGAGGAGAAACAGCCTACAGCAGGGATGTCAAATATAAGGCGGGGGCCAGATGTGGCCTACAGAAGCTCTTTATTTGGCCCTATGCTGTCCCATCCATACCATCTACTGCTCTTAGCTGCTGAGCTGTGCTGGTGTGTCACTGCTGAAAGGGCAGTCCACATGATAATTGGGTTGTCCCATATCTTGAAAATATGATTCAGAAGAGCTATTTTCTCTTGTGGCTAATGAGTTCCTAAGTGAGAAAAAGTGCTTATTTCTGGTCACAAACTGATTAAGAAGGCAAAGTTTGGCTGGCACGTGGGCTACCATAAAGCACATTTGGGCCACTCCCGGAGTCAGGGAGGATGGTGCACATCTGGAAGCTGTCTTCTCTGACTCCAAGAGTGCTCCAAAAGCACTTTACGGTGTCCCTTGTGCTGACCAAACTTTGCTGACCTAACTGTCCTGGCCTAACTCCAGGTTAGGATTGCGCCCTTAAAGACATCACTTCCTGCTTAATGACCTCACTTCCGGCTCTCAGCAGGCATCATAAATGCTGTCCAGTCTGCTGTATGAAGTGAGCCTGACACTCCTGGTCTACAGTGAAAACACAGCACAGGTTAAAATGTCCGGAAGCACAAAGTAGTGGTCCCATTCAAAACAGAGAGAATAATACACAACAACTAGGCCGAGTGAAATTTTTTGCTAGGATATATGCACTATCATTGCACACTGAATCAAGCTCTTGGGGCAGTGCAAAGTAGCAAAGAAAAGGTCTTTCTTTTCTGGAGAAAAAGCAGCTAACAGTTGTCATACATTACGAAAAGAATGTTTAGTATCCTCTGCTTGCCTCCATTCAAACTGGTGATCATTTAAGGGGAACTATGGCACTCAAGGTGTCAGAAGCGATTTTCTAATGCTACCACTCAAGGAGCTAGAGATACAAACCCTGCCCTCATTCACTGTCTCACACCTCAAGCCTATTTGTTCCATAGTAAATCTTCCTGAGTTCAACTAAACTATCAAGAGCGCAATCCTAACCTGGAGTTAGGCTGGCACAGTTAAACTAGCAAAGTTTGGGCAGTACAAGGGCCACCGTAAAGCGCACTCTCGGAGTCAGGAAGGATGGCGCATGGCTGTGACTTGGCCTCTCTGAGAGTCAACCAAACATACTTTACGGTGTCCCTTGTGCTAGCCAAACTTTGCTGGCCTAACTGTGCCAGCCTAACTCCAGGTTAGGATTGTGCCTGAAATAAAAATTGAATTGGCCTTGGCACTATCTTTCAATGGCAACAGTGGATGCATTGAAATACAAACACTGAAATAATCTTGGTGTGAAAATCTGTGGTTTTTCAACTTATACAGAAATTGTGTGTGTGTGCGTGTGCGCGCGCGCGCGTGCGTGTGTGTGTGTGTGTGTGTGTGTGTGTGTGTGTGAGAGAGAGAGAGAGAGAGAGAGAGAGAGAGAGAGAGAGAGAGAGCAGCTTCATCTACATAAAGAGTGCAATCTTTAAATGTACTGATGCCACAACAATTATGTCAAATTAGGGAATCTCATCTACTGCGGAATGTGAAAATCTCTATTATGGGTGAGAAGTCATGCATTATGCATTTAAGAAGGTATCAACACACTGTCTTGCATTACCAGATGAAAGAAAGGTGATAATTAGGAGAATTAAACTTGCCATATTTATTCCTTGTGAAGCGCCTTGTTGGTAGGTAAGTAGATGCACATTTCCTTAACCTTTAATGAAAATTCAGTGAATGCCTTCAGGGAAGGGAACTCAACAACTTTTTTTTTTAATTCACTATAACCAGTGGAGGCGAATAAGGGATTCTGGCCCTGCCTTGAACCATGACTTAGCATAATTGACCAGAGCTCCTGTAAGATTGACTGGCGTAGGGTGTGGTTTAGGATCTGACCTAAGTGCCGGAGGTAAGTCCCACCCCTTCCTGTGCCGGTCTGCCTATGGGCCTGCCCGCCCCCCCCAGGGCCCCCCCCCCCTCCCCTCCCCTTCCCTCCTAAACCTCCTGCACCACCCTCCCTCAACCTGCCTTACCTGGTCTGGGATGGGGTGCAGTTAGGCCAGTGAACATCTATGCGCTGGACTCCCCAACTCCAGTAGAAACGCAAACATTTTTTACAGCGCATTTGTGACACTCCTGGGCCAGCACAAGAGACTTGTGCCAGCCCAGCTTCCAGGTAGGGTTGCGCTCTCAGAGTGCAATCCTAACCTGGTGTTGCGCTGGTGCAGCACTCTTGCACTGAACCAAGTGCTGTCGCAGGTATGCCGTCAGACGCGTCTGCTCTGAGGAATCGGTTGCTGGACCGGCGCAAGCAGCAGCTCTGGCACCCGGGTGACGCTGTGCCTGTCAGGTGCACCAATCGAGCGCCGGTGTCGCTCAGCCAGGGCAGGACTGTGCCGAGGGCATGCTAGAGCCGTAATGGGGTGGCTCTGTGGGCGGGAATAGGGGTGGTGATGGGAAACGGCTATTGGGCCATATCCTAATCCCTGGGGTGGGCGGTCCCAATTTGGGCCACTCTAGGTCACATGGACCTGCCCCTGCAAATCTCTTCATTTGCCTAGTAGTAGTAGTAGTAGTAGTAGTAGTAGTAGTAGTAGTAGTAATAATAATAATAATAATAATAATACATGTATTTATATACCGCCTTCCTTAAGAACACTAGACTTCTCTAATGACTGTAACTCAAGGCGGTTTACATAGGCAGGCTTTTATTCACAAACCCGAAGGTTTTTACAATTTACAGAAATGTTCTATCTTTCAAGAACAACACTCATACAGATCTTTCTTTCTGGATTTAGCCTTCTTTCTTAGCCACCCGTCTGTCTTCTGCTGGCTGATTAGAGGCTTCCCTGCTCCCACCAGAGACGCAGCTGACTTCAGCACACTCCTCCTCCCACGAGGCAGCTGGAACTCAGCTTTTAATCAGCCGCAGTTTGCAAGACTGACAATTTGCTGCCTTTTCATAGCACCGGCAATTAGGCATCCTGAGCATTCGTGTTCATTCGTGGCAACCACATGTTGCCTTCCGAGCAGGCAACAGTTCAGCAGAAGGTACCTATGCACAGTTCTTTTTCTCTGGTCAGTAAAACAGGAAGTTTCAAATCCCTAAACTAAAACACAAATAAGCTGCACCGCTCTTAACAAAGACAAAGAAAACCGGCAGATACTTGGGAGGATCACCCTGGAGAGCATTTGGATTATGCGCCTGCTCGTTCTAGTGTGGCAGAACATAGAGTTGAGACACTCACACGGGCTGGAGAATTCTCCACTGTAGACCAGAAAAGTGAAAAAGTGACCCCAGGCAGACAGTCAATTAGCTCCCTGGCCAGATGTTTACCAGAACTCAATTAATTATAACTTTTTACAAGACAAGGGTGTTGCATTTAGTTACTGCTGTTTTTAGAAGTGTTCTTGTCTTAAATTATACCTTTTTCGCTTTTATCATGTAGACCTCCTATCTGTGCTGTTTTATGAGTTACGCCTGAAAACCACTTTCAAATCCTTTTCTCCTCCCTGCCTGTAAGTTCTTTTCACACAATTAACCTTAACGCTCTCCTAGGTTCTAACTTCCAGCATTTCGCACATCAAAATAGGGTCAAGCTCGTGTACTTCTAGGGACGTGGTGGTGCAGCGGGTTAAACCGCTGCTGCTGGGCTTTCCAACCGGAAGGTTGGGAGTTCAAGACTGCTCGACAGAGTGAGCTCCCGTTGCTTGTCCCAGCTCCTGCCAACCTAGCAGTTCGAAAGCACCTAAAATGCAAGTAGATAAATAGGGACCACTTCGGTGGGAAGGTAACAGCATTCCGTGCGCTATGCCGTATAGTTATGCCGGCCACATGACCACGGAAGCTTGTCCTCGGACAAAACTCCGGCTCTACAGGCTTTGAAACGGAGATGAGCACCATCCCCTACAGTCGGTCATGACTAGACCATTCAGTCATGGGGAAACCTTTACCTTTACCTGTGTACTTCTTGTAAGGCTGGTATGCCAACATCAAAGGCTGACCACCAGTGTTATGACCCATAGGATTGGAGACAAGGCAGGGCAAAGGAGGCAGGACCAAGGATGAGGGCTTGACAAGTGTGACCTGAAAAAGTTTGTGTTTCTCTTATTTGAACACACATATATTTGATATGGGACATGGTGGCACTGCGGGTTAAACTGCTGCTGCTGAACTTGCTGACCAAAAGGTCGGGAGTTCAAGACTGCATGACGGAATGAGCTCCAGTCGCTTGTCCCAGCTCCTGCCAGCCTAGCAGTTTGAAAGCACGTAAAAATGCAAGTAGATAAATAGATACCACTTCGGTGGGAAGGTAATGGTGTTCCATGTGCCGTGGCGTATAGTCATGCCAGCCACATGACCACGGAAACTTGTCCTCGGACAAACGCCGGCTCTTCAGCTTAGAAACGGAGATGAGCACCACCCCCTACAGTCGGTCACGACTAGACCATTCGGTCATGGGGAAACCTTTACTTTGATATACACAAGACCTCCCCCATCACGGAGCCCTTCAAACCCATAATTTCAGGCTTGGAGTTTTGCTTGCCCAGGTATCCCCCCACAATTATGTGTGACATAAGTTTTGGAGAAAACAGTGCCATGACTTTTTTTTATTACAGTGCCAGGCAGCAATGGCAGCTGCAGCAGGTCCTGACTCAGTGTGGGAACCCAATTAGGAGAAGACAGTTGATCTTTCTGAACCTTCCATTGGGTGAACCAACCTGGCCAGAACCTGGCCTCACGAAACAGGCTCCCCCCTGGTTCTTCCTCACCAACCCCTGGAAATGGGGTCAAGGAAGCTGAATTGCTCTGCCCACCCTAAGCTGGGTAACCATGAAGGTGGGCATCCCATACCAGGGTCAAGCCAGGCTGGATCCTGATCTGGGTAGTTCCCAGGGACCAGTACTGGCCTTAACCCAAGCTGTGGCTTGCCTAAGGGCAGATCCATATTCTTCCTTCCTGTCCCACACTATCCTTTCCCTATTAGGCCATCGATATTTGACTGGCCAAGAAACTTCTGCACCTGGAAAACTGCATGGCTGGAGTGCCGTGCTGAAGAGTAATGAGAATCCCCTGTGTGGGGATGATTCGTGACCGGCAGGATGTAAGTTAGACCATGACTCAGCACCCTGATGGTTGGTGGACAGCAGAATAAAGATGGACCATCATTGCCTGTATTTTTCTGTGTCATTTGTTGTAAGAGGAAGGAGGAGGGGTGCTACTGGTGTGAGTTTTGAATTATTAGTCTGTACTGCCTGTCTTGTAGGACGTGATGGTGCAGTGGGCTAAACCGCTGCTGCTGGGCTTTCTGACCAGAAGGTTGGGAGTTCAAGACTGCTCGATGGAGTGAGCTCCCGTTGCTTGTCCCAGCTCCTGCCAACCTAGCAGTCCGAAAGCAGTTCAGAACCACTTCCGTGGGAAGGTAACGGCGTTCTGTGCACCTTGGCCTATAGTCATGCCGGCCACATGACCACGGAAGCTTGTCCTCGGAAAAAAAGCCGGCTCTACAGGCTTTGAAACGGAGATGAGCACCGCCCCCTACAGTCAGTCACGACTAGACCGTTTGGTCATGGGGAAACCTTTACCTTTACCTTTTAGATAAATAGGTACCACTTCGGTGGGAAGGTAATGGCGTTCCGTGCGCCTTGGCATATAGTCATGCCGGCCACATGACTACGGAAGCTTGTCCTTGGACAAAACACCGGCTCTACAGGCTTTGAAACGGAGAGGAGCACCACCCCCTACAGCCGGTCAAGACTAGACCGTTCAGTCGTGGGGAAACCTTTAGCTTTACCTTACTGCCTGTCTTGCCTGTGTACCTCGACCTGAACCAGATCCTGACTACTCTGTATGCTTGTCCCTTGAAGATAAATAACAAGTCCTCTAACTATAACGTATTCTTGTCTGGTGCCTTATTTAGCCTTCTACCCTGCTGGGCGACTTGCAACTCTGGAATATGGCTTCATTAGACTCTCTGATCATTGCAGAATCTGCAAAGATCCTAACATTCCCAGATATGGCCAGCCTGGCTATAAGAAACCCAGCCCAGTCAGGGGTACACAAAAAGGCTTCTTTCCATGGCCAACCAGTCAGGAAACAAAAAATGTGTACCTGGCTCCAAATGGCAACCAGCTAATCTCTGACGGCAAAGGGTGGCCGGGAGGGTTCCAATGAAGCAGGGGGAAGAAGGAGGGAAGCCTGCCTGCTGTTTTTGCACCACATGGCGAAGCCTTCCATCTTTGTCACCCTCAATGGCAGCCCAGCGCGTCATGCTAGAGGAGGAGGGAGCCGTGGAGTGTTGTCTCCATCCACAGGCATAGATGGAAGCCTGATCTTGCTGAGTTAATTTTGGTGTATCCAGCGGCATTCCGAAATGGGGTGCAAAACGCTAAGTGTTGCAGGAGCCTGCGCTCCTGTGTAACACGGTCCTTCTCCCTCTCCTCCAGACAGAGGCAGTTCTACAGGGAGGGCAAAGCTCTAAGTGTTGCAAGGAGCCTTACCCTGTCATGTAAATCCCTCCTCTTGCTGCTGTAGCCAGTAAGCAACACCAAGATGTTGCTGTTCCCTGTGAGGATTGGCTAAAACGGTGCAGGAGAGGAGTGATTTCCACTGCAAGGTAAGGCTTCTTGCAAAACTTAGAGCTCTGCCCTCCCTTAGATCTGCCTCTGCCTCCAGAGTCATTCACAGCTTGGAGAGTTGGCTCAAACCAAGCCACGAATGGCTCTGCAGGCAAAGGGGCCGCATTACACAGGAGCTCAGGCTCCTGCGACACTTAGAGCACAATCCTATCCTAACGTTAGCCTGGCACAGTTAGGCCAGCAAATTTTGGCCAGCACAAGGACCACCATAAAGCACATTTGGACCACTCTCAGAGTCAGGGAGGATGGCTCATGTCTGTGTGTCGGCCTCTCTGACTCCGAGAGTGGTCCAAACATACTTTACAGCAGGGCCGGCTCTAGCAGTGGTAGGGGCCAATGTGGGGCATTCCTGCAGGGCCCCCAACCCTCCCTGTGGGCCCCCCACTCACCAAGAAGAGCTCTGTTCGTGCCACGTGCAATGCATGGCATGTGGAAGTAGTTGGTGATATCATAACATCACCACCAACTGCTTCCAGGTGGCCCATTTGGGGCTGTTCAGAGGCAGGTGGGAGAGACCAAGGTTAAACTGCTCTGCTCGGCCCACTGACTTACAGCCCATTGAGATCCCAGCTGAAGCCACAGGCAATATGCTCGTCCTGCTAGTGCGGGGCCCCCTGAAGCGCGGGACTCGATGAGACGACATTGGTCACATTGGCTTAAAGCCAGCCCTACTTTACAGTGTCCCTTGTGCCGGCCAAACTTTGCTGGCCTAACTATGCTGGCCTAACGTCAGGATAGGATTGCGCTCTTAGCATTTTGTTCCCCCGTAGGAACACCACTGGGTGTACCTTTCTGATGACTGCCACTGTGGGAACAGATGTCCTGATTGAACCTGCAGGACTTCCATGTGGCTTCTTACATAGGGTTACCACATACAAACTGGGACAAACCTTTTAACCATTGTATAGAAGAGGGAATTTGGGCAGGTGCCGCTTTTGAAACCCTTCTATGATGAGCTGCAGCTGCCCAAATTCCTTCTTCTCTACAGTGGTTAAAAGGCTAGAGGCATTCCGTCCCAGTTTGTATCTGGTAACCCTAGTCTTACATAATGAGCAACACATCCCTGTTGTGTGTGTTTATGAAAGCCATTTGTCGTTTCCTGTCTTCCCTTGGCCTACGTAAAAGGCCATCAAAACATCTTGTTGAACAACCGGTGTGATGCCCCTGAGTGGCTACTCTGGAAATCATCAACTTTGATCATGTCCGCATTATGGGAGTTCATTTTACTTTCCGGGGCTAATTGCCTTATGTAAGGCCGCCTTCAAAATAAGCCTCTGTGGGTACCAATTTGAGGTTATATAATGTACAGCAGCCAGAACATCAAAAATCCATTAGGACTACTTGGGCAGCTGTACGGCTGTGTGTTTCCCCTTTGTGCACTAATGGACAGTACCTGTAGACTAAGATCATTCCTGTGCATTCACAGTAGAGGCTGCCTGCAAATTCTACAGCATTCTGCATCTGATTTAAAGGAAGCATCATCTTTATCATCTTCATTTTGAAGCACTTCTACTCAGGCCAAACTTCAGAACCTGGACTCCAAGATTACAAAAGGAACACTGATTTGAGGAATCATAAAAGGGGTTATAACATCAAGGGGTGTAGCCAGTGATGTCATCTACAGATGAGGAAGCGGACCGCTGGGTGGGACTTACATGTGATTGGCAGCCCACCCGTTCCGTTCCTCCGCCTGGGTACCTGGGTGAGCAGCGGTGGGGCACACCAACCCCCCGGTGCAGTTGGTGTGCAGCCTGTGCAGTAGGCAGGCAGGTGGTGGAACGGAACGGGCGGGCTGCCAATCACACGTAAGTCCCACCCAGCGTTCTGCTTCCTCATCTGTAGATGACATCACTGGGTGTAGCTAATGAAAGTGTAGCCCAGTGCAGAGGGCAAAATGTTGCCCCGGAATGATGTCACAACAGGAAGTGATGTCACAGTTGTATTTTTGTTTCCTCTGGTTTCTTGGCCATAACGTTTGAGAGAGTAAAGATATTACACTCTGGCTTGTTTCATTGCATTCTGCATTACATTTCCTTTCCAATAATAGATAACATGATGGCATCATTCATATATACCAAGGTTTTCACAATTCTGGCCACCAGTGTCGAGCTCAGCTTGTTGCTGTTGCACAGTGCAATTGCACCCCCCTGCCCTTCTTTAGCTATGCCTCTGGTAACACCACTCTAGCACAGGGACAATTCCCACAGCTTAGAAATGTGGACATAGGATTCTGGATAAAATCAAGGTTGAATCAATGCAGAGAGCAGAGCTCCTGTACCTTTTAACAGTTGTTGAAAAGTAGGTCACACAACAATGAACAATGAACTGCACCTGTCAAAATCCCTCCGCCACACAATTATTAAAAGTATACCAACTTTGGCTGACTTTGCATCAGATCACCACTGCGTGGTTCTCCTGGAATGAGAAAAAGGCAACCCTGATCCAGCATAACTCTGGACCCAATATACATTCTGCGAAGTGAAGTGGTCAGCAGAGGTTACATATTTCATATTTTCATATTTTTCATATTGTTCAATCCAGCCCATGCAAAACAAAAACAATACAAAAAACAGTCGGCATACGCTCATTTACTACATGCCAGGACATTTTTTTTTTTTAAATCTAAAATATTACAATAAAAAAAAAATAAGAACAGCCCTGCAGGATCAGGCCAAAAGCCCATCTAGCCAACTTCCTGTGTCTCACAGTGGCCCTCCAGATGCCTCAGGGAGTGCACAAGACAACAAGATATTTACATCTCATTGCCACTTTCCTGGCACTCTGAAGTAGCCTACTTCTAAAATAAGGAGGTTATATTACCCATCATGGCCTGTAGCCTGCATTGGATGTTTCCTCCAGATTGTTTCCTCCAGATCACATTCTGAGAATCAACCGCGGGAAGGCAGAACAGGAAAGATCGGACCCGGTAGTAAGAGGAATTGGCAGAACAGGCCTCTGCCATATCTTAACCCTGGTTTGAGGTCTCCCGGCTTTACACAGGAGTGCGCGGACTTGTGCCCAGTGATGTCATGCACCCACTACGCACCACTACGCGAGTACCGGTTCCTAGAAGTTGAGCTGGCCCCGCCCACTCGAAGCTGGCCCCTGCTATTTAACCAGGGAACAGTTGAAGCAAAATGTGTATATACGCATCTCTAGAAAGCAAAGCAATAGAAGTTAAATCAACACTAACCACAAGCTGAAGTTATTACAAACATGATCACATCCATGGCAACAATCATGACATCATTTCCGGCTTATGACGTCACTTCCGGTGGGCGGACCCCGACAAGTGCCAATCAAAAGTGAGTACCTGTTCCTAAATCATTTGGATGACACCACTGCTTGTGCCTGCTGCATAGATCTGAATCATAGAAACATAAGAACATAAGAAGAGCCCTGCTGGATCAGGCCCTCCAGATGCCTCAAGGAGCACCCAAGACCTGCATCTCATTGCCACTCCCCTGCATCTGGCCTACAGCTGCAGTTTAAAATGGGGCAATTCAGACTTCTACCACCTCACTCTGCGGTATGTGTGTGCTGGACACTGGGAGGGCACCACTGAAATAAATTAGCCATTTGACTCATAGCCTAAGCTTTCAATCAGATAAGCACAGCTGGACTGGAGCCAATCTGCATTTCTAACAACTTGACATTATTCACTAATGATTTGGAAGTCATTTTGGTGTATATATCATCTCATATCACCCTCTCCCCATATCCGTGGGTCAGAACCCACCAGTGGGTTGGAAGCCAATTTCAGGTTGGTTGCAAAGCACCTAGAGCAGCCATATTAAAAAGATGGGAAGATGGGATGCAGGAAAGGGGGAGGGCTGTGTGGTTATTTTCCTTCTGTCAAGGTTGTAAATAGGCTTTTTTTTCCCCTTTCTGATTCACTGTTCTATTGGAAAATGGCTGAGAAATAACCCAATGTATTGCTGCATTCTCAGGAAAGCAGCAGGCTCTGGCATCACAATGACGGCACTTCCAGCCATGACATCACTTCTGATGGGTCCCAGACAGATTATTCTAAAACTGGGTCCCAGTGCGAAACAATTTGAGAACCACTGGCCTAGACAGTTCTATATACTAGGAGCCCAATCCTATGCATGTCTACTCAGAAGTAAGTCTCATTATAGTCAATGGGACTTACTCCCAGGTATGTGTAGGTAGGATTGCAGCTGAAATGGGGTGTTTGTCAGCATTCATCTTGTAGCCACACTTTTTCCCTGAATAACTAGAGGAGGCTAAGGCTTACACTAAGTGGTGAGTTAAGGCTAGATTTTCCCATGATAAATGTAGGTGTAGAGAGCACACATCCTTCAGATGCTAACTGGGCAAGAGGCACTTTTTCAAGTGGTGCTCTTCTTATGTTTAGCAGGGGGAGAGTAATTGTCCCTCTTCACCCCTGCGCAGTGTCTTTTCTAGTGGCTTTTGCTGGTGATGTTCTGCATTCTTTACATTGTGAGCCCTTTGGGACAGGGAACCATTTAACTTTATAATTATTTCTTGCCTGTAAACCGCTTTGTGAACCTTGTGTTGAAAAGCGGTATATAAATACTATTGATTGATTGAACTGAATGAACCTGTAGCCGCAAATAGCTAATGTTGCACAAGAAAAGGTTGCATAAACCACCTGCAAGTGATCAATAGATATAGTTTGATCATAGCTGATGTACTACTGAGATACTACCAGTAGTAGTAATATAGTTGAGATACTATAAATATAATTTTAAGTTTAGACATATCCCTAACCGTTCATGCCCATAAGGTGTCTGTTCATTGTTAAAAAAAAAAAGAGAGAGAGAGAGAGAGAGAGAGAGAGAGAGAGAGAGAGAGAGAGAGATCTTCCTGTCATTCTTGGAACAAATAGAGTAATTCAGAAAAAAATACACTTCCTTCTTTCTTCTGCCATACAAATTATCTAGGTAAAAATCATTTCTGATTTCAGAGCGGAGTCCTTAAAGTATCTTTGGGAGTCTTTTTTTTTTCTTTTCTATCAACTGAAAAGGCTCCTTCTCTTTTGCAAAGTGGGAAACAAGTATTCATCTATTCACTCCAAACAGAGCTGTGTTAGGCACTAATATAATAAATGATATCTTTATTATCTGTTGAATGAACATGATTCATCCACCTGTCAAAACTTGTAGAACGGGTAATTCAAGGAAATTAAAGTCGTTCTTTTTTTTTAGTGAATTTTTTAGCCATTTATCCTCTGCTGCATCTGGTGCAGTCTGCTATTGTAACCTAATTTTACCCAGAGGTTCATAAAACAGCTGCTTTAATCATGCAGCCAATTTCACTCTTTATGCCGTGGCACTGCAATCGTCGTGACATTACGGAAAACTCTGTTTTCAAGATGATACAAAGAGCCCAGCTGGATCAGGCCAAAGGCCCATCTAGTCCTGCTTCCTGTATCTCACAGTGGCCCACCAGGTGCCTCAGGGAGCACACAAGACAACAAATGCCTGCATCCTGTTGCCACTCCCTTGCATCAGGCACTCTGAGGTAAATGTTTGAGGTAAAATTCCGAGGTATATGTGAGGTAAATAAAACTGCAACATAAGAACATCAGAAGAGCCCTGCTGGATCAGGCCAAAGGCCCATCTGGTCCCACTTCCTATATCTCACAGTGGCCCACCAGGTGCCTCAGGGAGCACACAAGACAACAAATGCCTGAATCTTGTTGCCACTCCTCTGCCCCTGGCATTCTGAAGTAGCCTACTACTAATGTAAGGAGGTTGTACAACCCATCATGGCCTATAGCCCATGATGAACTTTTCCTCTAGAAATCTGTCCAATCTGCTTTTGAAGGCATCCAGGCCAGATGCCATCACAACCTCCTGTGGCAAGGAGTTCCACAGCTTAATTACCCGCTAGGTCAAAAAGTATTTCCTTTTATCTGTTCTAACTCTCCCAGCATTCAGTTTTCGATGATCCCAAAAAACCTGATGGCCAAAGTGCAGTACAAGTGCCGGCCAAAGATTAGATTGCATAGAATACTTTCTCGGAGTCATGTTCAGATTTTAACATTGACAGCCCCGGATGACATTTACTTATGTGCTGGAGGTATAATGTTGTTTTATGGCTTGGGGCTAGACCTCCCCCCCGACACCAGATTATTATATAGTAGTTTTGAATTGCTTTCCACTGCTGTTATTGGGTTTCTTTCCTTATAGAAATAGCTGTGGTAAATGACAGTGTAGTCCTGAACTGACAAAATAATGAAACGGAAAAGCAGTCGAACAATACTCCGCAGAGCTGTCGCCCTTTATTGGCCTGACACTGACTGCTGATGATGGAGGTTGCTTGTGAAATAAACCCACATATCTGATTGATGAACACTCTCCCTTCACTAGCCGTGTTTCTGTGCATCCCACAACTTGCAACCATGAATGCAAATGTTGCGGAGAGAGCAGTAAAAATGAAAGGGTCCTCCCTGGATTAATGCATGACGTTAAGGGCACAATCCTAACCAACAGCCATTCCCTTACCTTGAAGAGGCCCCCATGATTGCCTCCCAATAAGGGTTCAATCCAGAGGCAGATCTAAGGGAGGGCAAAGCTCTAAGCTTTGCAAGAAGCCTTACCTTGCAGTGGAAATCACTCCTCTCCTGCACCGTTTTAGCCAATCCTCACAGGGAACAGCAGCATCTTGGCGTTGCTTACTGGCTACAGCAGCAAGGGAGAGGAGGGATTTACATGACAGGGTAAGGCCAGTGATGTCATGCAGGGGGTACGCGGGGGTACACGAGTACCGGTTTCTAGGATTACAGCTGGCCCCGCCCGTTCGCCCGCCCACTTGTCGACTCCGCCCTCTGCAACGTTTGAATTTCCTGCATGTTTGAGTTGCCTGCATGTTCTCAGAGCCAGGCAAGCAGGCAGGCAGCGAGCGGAGCCTTTCCTTTCCTTGCCACTGAAAAATGAGTTGCTCTGGGGTTTTAACATGATGCCAGGCCTCCTTCATATGTTCTGGGGGTGCTGTGGAATACTGTTGCAACTGTTGGGTCAGTTTAAAATCATCTGAGGCCTCAAAAAGGGCTTTTTTCATGTCACTTCCTGCCACAACATCACTTCTGGCTTATGATGTCACTTCCGGTGGGCGGGTCCCGACACATGCCAATCAAAAGTGAGTACCTGTTCTTAAATCATTTAATGACACCACTGATCTGGACCTCAAAACAGAGAAAGTGAGAGGGGGAACTATGTGGCTGATGTGGTTATTCAAGTGCCCAGTGCCCGATTGAATCTTGAAATGTAGCATTGTACCAACCCAGGTGAGCAGGATAATCTTACTGGTGTGGGAGCAAAGATTCTTTGAAAAAAATTAACGAAAAAAAATCCTGGGGACTTGTCAGAATCTCCACATTTAATTTCTTCTGTCACTTTGTCATCAAGCAAAAATAGGTGTGCAAATGGCAATTAACATGTGTTACAATGTGTTCGCTTATTCTATAACATATTCCCCTCTGAAGTTTTGTATTAACACAGAAAGTGAAGACAGTTTTGCTAGGGAGAATACTTACTGGACCGGGGGACCTTCCTTGTGAGGAAAGACGACAGTGTTTGGGGCCCTCCAGCTTACGCCAGTTCATCCAGGCCAGAACTTGTCCCTGCACCAGACAGGAGCTACCCCGAGAAGATAGGGAATGGTATCAGCAGTGGCCCCTTGTCCAAATAAGCCAGGAAGTATGGGGTTAATCCCAGAACTCCTGCAGCAGGAACACAGCTGCAGGCTGATGAGGGCTCTTGCTATGAAGGGAGGTCAGCACAGGTGCAGATGGCTGTGGCTGATGGTGGAGCCTGCCTAGCAACAGACACCGATTGGCCTGCCTCAGTATAAAGTTGGAGGCAGGAGCTGCAGGAAGTGAGCACCGGGGAGGTGGAGCACTGGGTAGGTGCTGAATGGATGGATCCTTAAAGGACTGGATAAAGCAAGGATGATTAGCACCAGGTAGGTGTAGGCTGGATGGATTGGAACTGGCTGATGGATGGAGTGTTAAAGGACTGGATAAAGGAAGGTAAGAAGACTGTGGGGAGTTGTTGTATGGCTGCCACGCCCCTGGAGCCACCAAGTGGAAGAGGCAGGTGTGGCTTAGGCAAGCTGACTGCCTATTGTTTGGTGGTGGGGTTTTGTAGTGCCAAGTTAGTCTTGGGGTATCTTGAGCTAAGCCGGTGATGAAGACAGTCTGGAGGAGGCTGCCCAGCCGGTGAATCCAAGCAAGGCTGCTGGAAGAGAGGAGGCCCAGTGGGTGAAGGAACCCCCTCCCTCTTGCCTATCTCTGAGGCTGCTCTGGAGGGGAAACTAGTCAGCCTAGTGTGGGCATTGTGGCCCTGGGGGAGACCCAGCAGGGAGTCTCTGGCAGTACACAGCCAAAGAATGTGAGTTTGCGCTGGACAACCCAAGGGATGGGAGTGGGTGGCAGGAGGGCATTCCGGGAAAAGGTGCTTCTGGGCAGGGGGAGGGAGGGGTGGGGAGGATTGGGTACGGGGGAATGGGATCCATGATGGCAGCTCCCTGTCCCCCCCCCACTCCCAAGCTTGGCAAACTTACAGGGGTTGCTTGGCTTTGTGCCAGCTAATCCCAGTAGCCCCATAGGCCGGCTGGGACTCAATACAGGGCAAGTGGGGAAACGGTCCCTTGCCCTGGGGTTACTTCCAGCCTCCTCCTAACCTGTGCTGGAGACAGGGTCAGCCGCTGTGGCCTGGCTGTGCCAGCGAAGGTTAGGATTGCACCAGAAACGAGGCAAAGAGCACAAGTCCTAATTAGTCCAGCGCACTTACCATATCAAATCAAAAGAATTCAAACGAAAGCCCTCTCAACTGGATTTGGCAGTACTAGGTGTGCATATTGCCGGGAAGAAACCCCGGGAAATCCCGAGTACCAGAAGTGGGCCATTTACAAGATGCCATTCTAAGAATGGGCCAAAATGCATTGAAAAGTCCTATACGTAAACTGCGCCAGTCCCAAGCTCGGACACAGTCCAACCACAGGTATGACTGCAGTTTTTCTCAGAGCTGGGTGTGCACATTGCAGGAAAGGCAGTCCGGGAACTTTGGAGTACCCGGGGTGGGCCATTTCCACCAGGTTCCAGTCTGAGGTTTTAGGATTTTGCAGGCATTTTGGCCCATTTACAGATTGGGACCTGGTGGAAATGGCCCACCCCGGGTACTCCAAAGTTCCCGGACTGCCTTTCCTGCAATGTGCACACCCAGCTCTGAGAAAAACTGCAGTCATACCTGTGGTTGGACTGTGTCCGAGCTTGGGACTGGCGCAGTTTACGTATAGGACTTTTCAATGCATTTTGGCCCATTCTTAGAATGGCATCTTGTAAATGGCCCACTTCTGGTACTCGGGATTTCCCGGGGTTTCTTCCCGGCAATATGCACACCTAGTACTGTCGAATCCAGTTGAGAGGGCTTTCGTTTGAATTCTTTTGATTTGATATGGTAAGTGTGCTGGTAAGGAACTGGACTAAATTGCACTTGGTCCTGTTTGCATATCCCTGCTAACTGGGCAAGAGGCACTTTTCCAAGTGGTGTCCCTCTTATATTTAGCAGGGGGAGAGTAATTGTCCCTCTTCACCCTTGCACAGTCTTTCTAGTGGCTGTTGCTGGTGGTCTGCCTTTTAAAAAAAAAAAAATTGTGAGCCCTTTGGGACAGGGAACCATTTAATTTTATTATTATTACTATTTGCCTGTAAATTGCTTTGTGAACTTCGTGTTGAAAAGCGGTATATAAGCATCTGTTTGATATCGGGATATCAGCTTTTCTCTAATAAAACAATTGATGAAGCAATTGATGACTTGTCCACTGCTGCCAAAATACTCACCAGTGAGCAGCACCATGCTCAGCACAGGGGTATTTACAGGGGCATTGTTTTGTTCCAGTCAAAGAAGCAGAATTTTACCGACAAGCAGCGGAGCGGTGTTATGCTGCCGACGAGGATTACAAGCCATCAAAAAATGCTGCTGATTCAATATCTTGGACTACTGTTTGATTGTTTTAGTATTACAGATGGTTTTATTTTAAATCTTCGGGTATGTGGATTATTTTATTTGCATCTGTTATGATGATAAGTAATTATGCACTTCTATCTGATGGTTTTCCTCTTCACCTCTGTTTCACTGTTGTTAGATAACATTAAAACATAAGAGCCTGCTTGATCATGGCAGAGGCCCATCTAGTCCAGCTTCCTGTATCTCACAGTGGCCCACCAGATGCTCAAGGAGCACACAAGACAACAAGATACTTGCACCTTGTTGCCACTCCCCTGCATCTGGCATTCTAAGGCAGCCTACTTCTACAGTAAGGAGATTGCATCACTCATAATGGCCTGTAGCCTACGATGGACGTTTCCTCCAGAAATCTGTCCAATCCTCTTTTCAAGGCACCTAGACCAGACATCAAATCAAACCGAATAAGCCTTTATTGGCATAAAGCATACATACTGGTTACCAGTCCCTATTGCGAGAGACTACAACACAGGATAAAAAAAGGGCTACACTCACAGTTGCATCGTGAGCGGAGTGACCAGACATCATCACCACCTCCTGTGGCAAGGAGTGCCACAGATTAATTACTCACTGGGTAAAAAAGTATTTCCTTTTATCTGTTCTAACTCTACCCACACACAATTTTTTGTGGATGTCTCCTGGTTCTGGTGAGAGAAAGAGAAAAGAAAACCCCTCTTTCCACGCTATCCATCCCATGCATAATTTTGAACGTCTCCCCTTGTGGGTTCCTTCAGGTCTGCCCACATCTGCCCCTCGTCCAGTGGTGTTATTCTACCGGAATGCTGGGCGGAACATCCGGGTGATCGACAGCCCGCCCGTCGTGTTCCGCAGCATTACACCATTTGCGTAACCAATTACGCCACTTGCATACGTTACGCAAATGGCGTAACGCTGCGGAACGCGACGGGCGGGCTGTCGATCACCCGTATGTCCCACCCAGTGTTCTGATAAAATAACACCACTGCCCTTGTCCCAGCCAGAATGTCCCTCTCCCCACCCACTCCCTCCACCAATCCATGATGACATGTCCCTTGTACCGGCGGGCTTTGGCCGATACAAGAGGGGCTCTGTGTGGGTGCAATGGGACTGGCGCTGCCTGCAGCGCCAGTCCCATTGCCTTAGCACTGACACGGGGGTGCCAACAACATTGCGTCAACGCTGCTCCCCATTGTAGGACTGTGCTGCCCATCTCCCTGCCATGCAATTCTGGTGTCTCCTGTCGCTTCTCTTTCTGACAGCATTGCATAAATTGTTGAATAATGTGTACAGTGTGCTATAGTAAACCAATTTAGAGGTTATTGGAGCCTGGTTCACTGTGGCCAGCTTTGACTTCTGCACTAATTGAAATTGGTAAAAAGCTGTGTTTGTGCAGGTACATAATGTACTATAATTTGCCCTGTTTAAATAAACAAATTAACTAAAGACACGTTCAGACTCCTCTGATCAAGGTAAAAGGCTGTGTGCAAACACGTTTTTTATGTATCGTGGAAGGCAGAGTGAACATTTGCATGACAAAATTGTTAATTAGCATTAGCATTTTAATTTAGAGTCTTCTCTCTTTTCTCCTTTAAACAAAATCCTCCAACATAGTACATAAAAATAGTGTATCAGATTAAAGGTAGATCCATATTTTTCCAGCATGAATTATCGACTGGTTTTCTCCCCAGGGGCCTGCGGAGATCTTGGTTGCTCAAAAAGAGAACAGCTCAAAGTCCACACCCTACCACCCAACTTCATTTGGCTGCAATGTTTCTTCTGTCCTTGCATTAGTGACAGACAACACTGCCCAACAACAACAATTATTCTGGTGCTTCAGACATTATTCCTTAGACCAGTGGTATTTTAAACATTTTAGACCGGGACCCACTTTTCAGAATGGCACTCATGTCGGGACCCACCGGAAGTGATGTCATTAACCTGGAAGTGATGTTGTGGCAGGAAATAACATCATCAAGCAGGAAGTGCTGTCATTGTCACATAATAAAATGACACTCCTGAAACGCAAATTCACATTCTTGGACTACAGCAATTGTACAACCGTGGAACATCCCCGACAGAAAGCAATATGAGGACAAAATATGATGTAAAAGCACTGAACTAAACACAAAATTAAAACAAAAACAACTCTCACTTGAAAATTCAAATTTTTAATTCTCACAAAAGGAATATAACAAAAGTAAGGTCTGCAGTTTCCAAGATGGCTGCTCCCAGCTTTCCACGACACACCTGACATCAGGTCGCGACCCACCAAGTGGGTCCCAAACCATAGTTTGAATACCACTGCCTTAGACCTATTATTGGATGTATTTTGGGCACTTATTTTTTTAAAAAAATTGCCTCCTTTTTGCCCCATCAGCTCTAGTTTTGGAGATGCGGTATACCCACCATAGAGGCTGATTTGCAGGTAACCAGATAAATAGGCATACATACAGTGGCGTAATGCAGCCGGAACGCTGGGCAGGAGGAACGGGTGAGCGGCAGCCCCCCATTGCGTTCCGCCAGGCCTCCCTGTCCTCCACTAGCTTCCGGTGTTCGCCCAATTTCATGCTCATCGCTTCGGTGACACTATCTAACCATCTCATCCTCTGCCACCCCCTTCTCCTTTTGCCTTCCATCTTTCCCAGCATGAGGGTCTTTTCTAAAGAGTCCTCTCTTCTCATGAGGTAGCCAAAGTATTGGAGCTTCAGCTTCAGGATTTGTCCTTCCAGGGAGCAATCAGGCTTGACTTCCTGGAGGATTGACCAATTGGATCTCCTTGCAGTCCAGGGGACTCTCAAGAGTCTTCTCCAACACCATCATTCAAAAGCATCTATTCTTCGGCGTTCTGCCTTTCGTATGGTCCCGCTCTCACATCCATACATTGCTACTGGGAAAACCATAGCTTTGACTATGCGAACCTTTGTTGGCAGGGTGATGTCTTGGCTTTTGATTAAGTTGTCTAGGTTCGCCATAGTTTTCCTCCCTTCCTACATTCCAGTAGATTCCATTATTCACCCCATCTAGTGGCTGAATGCAGTATTGTGTCTATACTGATGCATTCTACGGCAGTGTTACTCAAACTGTTGGTTGGGACCCATTTGGTGGATCACAACCTGAAGTCAAGTGGGTCGCGACCTGAAGTCAGGTGGGTCACGGAAAGCTGGGAGCAGCCATCTTAGAAACTGCAGACTTATTATATTCCTTTTGTGAGTATTAACAGTTTGAATTTTCAACTGAGGGATTTTTTTTAGTGGGTCTTTAAACCTATTTTTCCATTGATATTGGTATCCACTGATTTTGTGTTTTTATGCACATGGGGTTCTGGAACAAAATCCCAGTGGATAATGAGGCACAACCTGTATGATCAGGTTACCAGCCGCAAAAAACTTTCATAGGCATATACCTGGATGACCATGCATAAAAAAAGTGTACAGGAAAAGCACTGAGAAGTGATTACGAGGTGTATGACCGAGAGACTCTCATTTGTCAACATGGACTTGCTTGGCTCCACAAGACTTGCAGAGTCGCTGTTTCGAGCTGGCTTGTGGCCTCTGCCAGTAAAATTCTGCTGATCTGAACGGAACGTGCCCTGAAGGAAATGTATGCATAAACACATCTGCCGGAAACTCATGGGACATCCATAGTCTAAGAGTATTTTCCCCTCCATGTCCTGCACGTACGATATACAGTAGAACTAACTTTCAGGTACAGCTCGTTATAAAATATTCAAAGCCTTTTACTTTACATAAACTAGTATAGTGAAAGTGTGGCAAGGTCACACATTCTTGGTTTGCAGACCTCCTGTTCTAGTGCACAAATGTAGAAGCTGTCTGAATCGGGAGCAATGAGAAAAAGATCATGCAAAGGAGAGTTCCCTTCCCTTGGAGAAGTTGAAGTCTGAATCAGCAGGCACTTTATTATAGCATTCAAATCCTCCAGGGAAACTGTTTAGCTGAGTATCTTATCTCACTGCTAAGGGCAGGTGATTTCTTAGCAGCATGAATTAGCTGCATCAGGTTCTTCGATTTCAACCTAGTTTATGATAAATGTTTTGGGATGTTATAAAATGTGTGTGTGCGCGCGCGCGTATTTGCGTGCGTGCTGTGTATTCCACTGAACTAGGCTTCTTCCAGGCACAGAGCACGATCGATCAAAGTTAAGCATTTTTAAGTCCCAGCTCAGTGGGAATTTCAGGAATGCTGAGCAGATGCTCAGCTCTTTCCCACTGAAGTACTTAAGAACACTAGAACATAAAAACAGCCCTGCTGGAAGAGGCCGAAGGCCCATTTAGTGTAGCTTCCTGTATCTCACAGTGGCCCACCAGATGCCTCAGGGAGCACACAAGGCTACAAGATGCCGGCATACTTTACCTGGTATTCTGAGATCACCTGCTTTTATAACCAGGAAGTTGCACACACCCATCTAGGCTTGTAACCTGTGATGGACTTGGTTCCCTTTGAAAGGCATCTGGGCCAGACACTGTCACCAAATCCTGCGGCATGGCGTTCCAAACATTAATTACAAAGAAACTGGAGTTCAGCTGAGTCATAACAGGATGCTGTGTTGACAGCATTGTTATGTTCCATTCCAAAAAGCCTGTTCAAGAATAGACTCAAAAAAGCCCGTTCAAGAATAGACTCAGAGCGCAATCCTAACCTGGAGTTAGGCTGGCCCATAAACCAGCAAAGTTTGGCTGGCACAAAAACCACCATAAAGTACTTTTGGACCACTCTTAGAGTCAAAGAGGATGGCGCATGTCTGCGTGCTGGCCTCTTTGACTCCAAGAGTGGTCCAAACATACTTTACTGTGTCCCTTGTGCTGGAGAAACTCCAGTTTAGGATTGCACCCTCAGGATCAACTGTTTCGGTATAGACGCTTTCATTTATCCATGGATACCATGGATACTGGAATGCCTGTTTAAAAAGATAGGGGAACATCAAACCAATCTTTTTTTACCTTGTCGTAGCAAAACCATTGATGCCCTCCTACCTTTATAAAGTAACCACGATTTCAGGTACCCATGGGAGGGTCAGGAACGAAACCACAGCAGATAACAGGGCATGCCTGCATAGGTGCCAGCACTGCAGGGGAAACATCCGCCCTTGATGGTATCCAGAAAGTTGTGGATGGGACTTCCTCACCCTACCATCATGCCATGCCAGCAAGAATGACCCTGGGCCAGACAGGTTAGTCCTGCCCATCAGGTAGCTCCTGACCTCACCTTGCAATATATAACATTGTAAACAGCAGGCCCTCATTATCCACAGGGGTTCCTCGTGGGCTTCTCTGGGTCTCAGAAGTCCTTTGAAGGGTACAAAAACATCACTTCTGGTTTTTGCCAAAAAAACTGGTGGAAATGATTTTTTTTTTTTTTTGCTGTAGAGGCCATTTTGAGGCCTGCACACAGTGGTGGGATTCAGGGGGTTCGCCCAGGTTCTATAGAACCGGTTGTTAAATGGCCGGGCCCCACCCACTTGCTTACCTCGGCTGGCTTCGGGTTTTTTTGGCTCCGGCTATGACATCATAGAACCTGCTGTTAATTTATTTGAATCCCATCACTGCCTGCACAGGCTTCAGGCCTTCATGGGTGGCCTTTGTGGGCCTCAGAAAACATTACAGACCCACCTAGAGGCCAGCTCCAGTCAGATTTGAAGGGTCCAGATGGGCCCTGGGTGTTGTGTTCAGCATCTGCTGATTTTCAAATCCACAGATGTAGAACTTGTGGAAAATGTGGGCACACCTGGATATTCTTCTGTTTTTCAGATATGGAACCAAATCTCCACCTCTCTCCTGCAGTGGTTCTCAAGCTTTTTAGCACTAGGACCCACTTTTTAGAATGGCACTACGTTGGGACCCAGGTGAAGTTATGTCATAAACCTGAGAGTGATGTCATGGCTGGAAGTGACATCATCAAGCAGGAAGTGCCGTAATTGACACGTAATCAAATGACACTCCTGGATTGCAAACTGGCATTCTTTGACAGCAACAATTGCCCAGCTATGAACAGAAAGCACAATTTCCTGAGAGAAAGCACAATTAGGACAAAATATTATGTAAAAGCACTGAAATAAAAAAAATTTTTTTACAAAAAAATACCCTCACCTGAAAATTCAAACTGTTAACACTCACAAAAGGCACACAGCAAGAGTAAGGTCTGCAGCTTCCTAGAGGGCTGCTCCCAGTTTTCCTCGACCCACCTGATATCAGGTCATGACCCACCAAGTGGGTCCCAACCCACAGTTTGAGAAACACTGCTCTACGAGTTGCGAATGGCATCTGGTTAAAAAGGATGACTTTAACAGTTACCTTTATTTTTTCAAAAATAATTAAATGTAATCTGTATCTGAATGAAAATACAAAACACAATCTTTTGCATTTTAACTTTTTTTAAAAAAAAATACATTTACATTGCCCTACTGATCAGCAATACCTCATTGCAGTTTTGGTTGGGTTCTGCATAGCTATCAGTCTCTCCATCAGTATTCATTTTTTTTCAGTATGGGTGCAATCCTAACCTGGAGTTTGGCCAGCACAATTCACTTGTGCTTGCCTAACTCTAGGTTAGGATTGTGTTATATATCTACTATTTCAATTACAAACCATAGTCAGCACTGCTGAATACATCGTTTCAAAAGGGAAACGTACATTGATTTGCCTAAGCAATACTAGAGGATGAGACACATTGTTCTCCATTAAAATGGAAAGAATCAGAAACAAAGCCTAGAGCACGCACTCGATAAACAGCCTGCTGAACAAAAGACATGCCAATCCAAGTCAAAGAGATACAAAGAGCAATTATTCTCTCCCACTCAAAACGTGAATACTTTGGGTCATCCAATAAAAATGGAACGGCTGTATTTTCAGAACAAACACAGGCCTGATGTGCCCTACTCCTCATCCTCCTCTGCCCTGTAACACCCTCCTCACCCTGCTTTGCCCTTCCCCTCCCGCCTGCGGAGTGTCTACAGGTAGGCACAGGTCTTCCACTGCTGGTGGCAGCCTGAAATCCAGTGCAATGATCATTTGCACTGCCGTAACGTGTCTTATGGCATGTCTGCAATATTGTGTGCGCCTGTCCTGCCAGTGAAGCTGGCTTAAAATTGGGCCATAAGAGCATAATCCCAACTGGAGTTAGGCCGGCACAGTTAGGCCAGCAAAGTTTGGCTGGCACAAGAGCCAATGTAAGGTACGTTTGGACCAAGCTCGGAGTCGGGGGGGATGGTGCACATCTGTGTGCTGGCCTCTCTGACTCTGAGGGTGCAATCCTATGCAGTGCTGAAACAGCGAGGCCAACTCGGTAGTGCCCTATCCGACACTGCATAGGAGAGGCTGGAGCCCCTCCCCCCCATGGCAAGGGAGCGTTTGCTCCCTGACTGTGGGGAAGCTCCAGCCCGCCCCCCCCATGTGCTCCTTGGATCTGCACCTGCTAAAGAGTGGGTGCAGATCCAAGGAGAACGTGCGGCCCAAATTGGGGCCACCCGGCCTTGCGGACGGGCTTCGGAAGTGGCCGTATGGCCACCTCCCAAGCCCGCCCACGTCCTGCCCATGTCCCGCCCCCACCTCCCTCCCTCCCACCAATCCCCATCCCGATATGGGACAGAGCCTCCCTTGCTTTGGCTGATGCGAGGGAGGTGCCGTGAGGGCACAACAGGACCAGCACTGCTGCTACATGCCCCCGCGTCGGCGCTAATGCCTTAGCGCTGATGCAACAATGCTGCATCAGCGCTAAGCGCCAATTAGAATGGCACTGTGAGAGTGCTCCAAACATACTTTATGGTGTCCCTTGTGTTGGCCAAACTTTGCTGGCCTAGCTGTGCCGGCCTAACTCCAGGATAGGATTGCACCCAGTAGTGTCAGCCTACCGGTACGCTGGGCGTGTCTTCCGGGTGAGCGGCAGCGCGATC
>JAJKFI010039464.1:0-12307 GCA_029204185.1 Lerista edwardsae | reverse complement strand
TCCTTCTCGTAGTGGACTCCTCCGCGCTGGTTTATTGAGTCCTGAGAAAGGCTGCCAACAAGAAGAGAAAATATCAATCGGCAGAGCAGAGAAGCGCTGAGATCTGCAGTCGGTGGAAAGTTTGAGCATGTTGGATTCTGCCAGAGACATAAGGGATCCCACGGTTTGATCACTATATTTTCACTGTAGTGGCAAGAGGGTCACCTGCCAACAAGCGTGAAGGGAGGTTCAATGAGGGTGGGACCATTGGGATCTATGGGTGTGTCTCAAACCACATAAAACTCAAGGTGTATAAATTCCCAAGGTGCATGGAAAAGATACAGAAGAAAGCAACCGACATGATTACTGAACCGGGGCACCTCTGTTATGAGGAAAGGCTACAGCATTTGGTGCACGTTAGTCTAGAAAAAGGTGCCTGAGGGGGGACATTACTGAGAGCGCAATCAGTGGTGTTATTCTACCGGAATGCTGGGCGGGACATCCGGGTGGTCAACAGCCCGCCCGTTGCGTTCCGCAGCATTACGTCGTTTGCGTAACGTACGCAAGCGGCGTAATTGGTTACGCAAATGGCGTAACGCTGCGGAATGCGACGGGCGGGCTGTCAATCACCCGGATGTCCCGCCCAGTGTTCTGGTAGAATAACACCACTGGGCGCAATCCTAACCTGGAGTAAGACCAGCACAGTAAGGCCAGCAATGTTTGGCTGCCACAAGGGCCACTGTAAAGTATGTTTGGACCACGCTTGGAGTCAGAGAGGCCAGCACACAGATGTGCGCCACCCTCCCTGACTCCGAGAGTGGTCCAAATGCACTTTACGGTGGCCTTTGTGCCGGCCTAACTTTGCTGGCCTAACTCAAGGTTAGGATTGCGCTCTGAGACGTATAAAATTATGCAGGGGATAGTTAGAGTGGATAGTGGGATATTTTTCCCCCTCTCACACTTCACCAGAACCAAGGAACATCCCCTAAAGTTGAGTGCCAGTAGAGTTAGAACAGACCAAAAAACAAATATTTCTTTACCCAGCGTGCAATTAGTCTATGAAACTCCTTGCAACAGAACATAGTGATGGCGACTGACCTAGATGTCTTGAAAAGGAAATTGGACAAATGTATGAAGGAAAAGTCCATCACAGGTTACAAACCATGATGGGTACATGCAACCTCCTGGATTTAGGAGTAGGCTATCTCTGAATGCCAGGTGCAAGGGAGTGGCAACAGGATGCAGGTATCTTGTTGTCTTATGTGTTTCCTGAGGCACCTGGTGGGCCACTGTGAGATAGAGGAAGCTTGGGTTTGGCCTGATCCAGCAAGGCTAATACTGCAGCCTACACTGCCCTTGCTGAAGCGAAGTATGAGAAAAGTTCCACTGAAATTGCATTTCAGCGTTGAAATCATAACTTGGCCCAAACCAGTTTCCTAGTAAAGCCCCACTGACACAGCCTAATTCCTGCTGATTTTTTGTTCCGCGGGGGAATTCAGCAGGCAGCGCAGAGACACAGGATTTAATAGTGCAAGCAGAGTATCCATCAGCCACTTTATTGGTCAAACGAGAATCAAAGATTAGAGGCGTAATCCCTGAAGCAAATTTTATTTTCCTGCTTTGATTTTGTTCGGCAGTACAAAGTCCCCATAAACTTTGCAGCCGGGTTTATTGGTCCGACTCCTCTTTTTCAGCCAGAAAATGAAAGTGGAATACTTCCTTATGAGGCTCTCCGTCTTTTCGAGGCTGCCTTTTGGAAAGCGCTCTGGCACGTCCCCCCTTCTAGAGCTGCAGGTTTCAATGTGTGCCATGTCACTGGGGTGTGCCATTCAGCCTGGGGCTCAGCATCCCTGAGTAGCACAGTATTGGGAAGGAGGCCTTGCAGGGAACACCAAGTGCTGGACCCATTGGCATGCTGGTTTGTGTGCTTGTAGGAACATTCTATCACCCAGCACAGATGCGTCTGGGAAGCTTATAAGCATAGGCCAACAAGATGAAGGCAACAGCAATCTTCCTGCTCTTTTCCCCTGACATCTGACATTCAGAGGTATACTGCTCCTGCACTTAGAAGTTCTATTCAGGACGCAATCCTAGCCTGGAGTTAGGTCAGCAAAGTTTGGCCGGCAAAGGGACACTGTTAAATACGTTTGGACCACTCTCGGAGTCAGAGCGTCCAGCACACTGACATGCGCAATCCTCCCTGACTCAAGTGTGGTCCAAACTCGCTTTACAGTGGCCCTAGTGCCGGCCGCCAAACTTTGCTGGCCTAACTGTGCCGGCCTAACTCCAGGTTAGGATTGTGCTCTCAGTGATTATGGCAGATAGGAAAGGATTTCTATAGAAGTCATAGAAACTTCTATAGAAAGTTTCATTGAGCATTGAGGCATTGTAAAGATGTGGTGGGTATGGCCTGAGGCGCCACTCCACTTTTGTGCCTTTTCTGTGCCTCCAGTATCATTTTGTGCATTCTAGGGCATAATCACAAGTAGGCTTTGGGCTAGCACATGTTTCTTGAGGTGGCCCAGCACCAGCGGTGTCATCTGGCAACGAGTTGCCAGAATGCTAGGCGGGACTTACCGCCTGATTGGCTGCCCGTCCGTGACGAGTCGCTGCCTGCCCGCCCGCCGTTTGGGCACCCCTGGCTTCGGAGGTGGTGCCCACTTGCCTGGGGGGCGCGCCAGGTGCCTGGGCAAGCAGCGGAGGGGCGCACCAACTGGAGGGAGCCCGCATGGCGGGCGGGCAGGCGGCGACACGTCACGGACAGCCTGTCAATCAAGCGGTAAGTCCCGCCTAGCGTTCTGGCAGCTCATTGCCGGATGACACTACTGCCCAGCACTATCACAAACATGCCGTCTGTGCCAGTGAGGAGGGTGCTGGGCCGGTGCAGGGACTTGTGACAACCCAGGGATAAAGTGGAGAATGCTCATTACGCAGCCCCTGTCCAGGCTGAGTTTGGCCAATGTGGGGGCTTGGGAGGGTGGGGGAAGGCAAGAGGGAGGTGGAACAGGGTGGAGGGGGGGTTTGACAGAGGGTGGCCCTATGGGCGGGCCAGCCTGGGAAGGTGGTTGGAGCAGCCCCATAGGAATGGCTGGGGTTTACTCCAGTGTAAGTATCCCCTGACCTGCCTGCTCCAACGCAGGTTAGGGTCGGGCTGCAATTCAAATAAAAATCCGTGTTCAGAAATCATGTCCATTGATGTCGGAGATAGATTGCTTCCTGTTTATCTATTAACATTGATCTGGTGCCACAACTGTAATCATAAACAGGAAGGCTTTCACTGAAAATAGTCCTGCGCTCTTTTGCCGCATCTGGGGCCAGCAGAGGAAGATGTTCTGTTGGACTGGGCCCAAAGTGGGTCGGAAATAGCAAGACCTGCATTTATGCCGTACTGCTGCTGCTGAAGCATAAGGAACTACATCCAAGAACCGCATTCAGGGAGAAATTGTTAGACGCCAGGAAGGTATCCAAACTAAGAGAGGGCTTGGGGGGGGGAAGGGGGAGGGGAGAAAGAAAGTCACATGTTTCTTATAGCAAGATGTGATTGCTTTTCCTAACTGCGCATGGCAGGGAGAACATGTTTGGATTCTCCATGAAGTGGAACGGCAAAGAAATGCGACATGCAGCCTCGTTAGCACATTCCAGGGCTACAGAATAGAAACGGCCAAATCACAGTTTTTGGCGACATCATCACCTTGGAACGGAACCTCGGGGTTGCTGTGACCGAAAGAATCTGGCTGGATTTTTTTTGAAAGTTATTCCTTATAAGGAACTATCTGCTGCCTGCTGAGTTACATATTCTTGTTGTCTTAGAAAATTGTTGTGCATTCCAAATTGTTGTCGTTTTTAAATAGGCAGAAGCCAAGAAATCTCACGAGGGGTGAATGAACTGAATGCCACTATTTCTTCCCTTTTCAAACCAGTTTCAAACCTATAGGCCATGATGGGTTGTGCTACCTCCTTACATTAGTAGTAGGATACTTCAGAGTGCCGAGTGCAAGGGAGTGGCAACAGGATCCAAGCATCTTGTTGTCTCGTGTGCTCCCTGGGGCACCTGGTGGGCCGCTGTGAGATACAGAAAGCTGGACTAGATGGGCCTTCGGCCTGATCCAGCAGGGCTCTTCTTATGTTCTTATGTTCAGTTCTCTCATCCTTGGGAAATATGTACAGGGATGCCCCGGTATCCTTTGGGATTCTGTTCCAGACCACCGCAGATACCTGAAACTGTGGATTTTGGGGATGCTTTTTTAAAGATAGGAGAACATCAGCGTTTTTGCTGCAACAAGCTAAAAATGTTCCCCTATCTTTTTAATAGGTGTCGCAGTATCCTTGGTATCTGTAGATAACTAAAACCATGGATACCAAATCAGTGGATATCAGGGCACTCCTGTACTTTAGTATGAGTGAGAGGCGACTTGAATGTGGGTGCTTGCTTGCTTGCTTATTTATTTATTTGAAAAATTGAGATCCCACCTTTCTACCCTGCTTAGGGGCACTCAGGGTGGTGTATAAGTCAAGCATCAATACAATTGTAAATAAAACAATGCTACAACATTACAAACAGGGACGTGGTGGTGCTGCGGTTTAAACCGTTGCTGCTGGGCTTTCTGACCGGAAGGTTGGCAGTTCGAGACCATGCGATGGAGTGAGCTCCCGTTGCTTGTCCCAGCTCCTGCCAACCTAGCAGTTCAAAAGCACCTAAAAATGCAAGTAGATAAATAGGGACCACTTCGGTGGGAAGGTAACAGTGTTCCGTGCACCACAGCATATAGTCATGCTGGCCACATGATCACGGAAGCTTGTCCTCGGACAAACGCCGGCTCTACAGGCTTAGAAACGGAGATGAGCACCGCCCCCTACAGTTGGGCACAACTAGACCATTCGGTCGTGGGGAAACCTTTACCTTTTTATAACATTATGGTAAAGACAATAGAAACCATAAAAGAGGACCATTTTGGATATTGCTGTGTCCTTCAAAAAGCTGAAAAGGAAAAAAAGTCCAACCCACTGCAGGTGGTGTGTCTTAAACACAGAATCCACAGTCCAAAGACTGAAATTTGGAAATGGGACCTGCCCAGTGGTGTCATTCAAATGATTTAGGAACAGAAACTCACTTTTGATTGGCACTTGTCGGGAACCCAGAACCAGCCACGGAGCCCGTTAGGATCCGGAACGCCCGTTCTGGTCCGTTCCCCCTGAATGACATCACTGGACCTCCCCCAAGAGAGGTAAATTGCACCTGGGCTTGGAGTCAAAGGGCGGGGGAGACATTTCCTGGGATGTTTTCCTTTCTCACCAGGACTCACTGTCCTTGCGGGATCCCCTCTTGCAGGATCCCTGCAGCCTTTGCTACACGACCACTGATGCACCGCTCTGACCCAGCCTCCCACTAGGTACATTGGGAAGTGCTATCAAATCCGCAGCGCAGATGTGCCTTACGGCACATTTCTGACAGCACTTGTCCGGCATAAGAGTGCTGCGCTGGCGCAATGCCAGGTTAGGATCGCGCTCTCAGACAATGCACAACCACTACTATTTACCGCTTAGCTCTGCGTGTACAGGAGTGTATTGCACATTTTCTGACTTCCCCTCCCTTTCATCGTATACTTACCACTCCCTATAAATTGTGTAGTGTTGCACCCGTTTCTTTGTCTCTCATCTTTATTCCAGTCTGTGTGATGAGCCATGTCGCTAGGTCCCTGCACACAGGCTCAAATCCCCTGTGTGCACATGTTGCATATGTCCAAGAACAGCCCCAGGAATGCTTTGCACAGCATTGACACATTAATTAATGACACATTAATGACTCATCTAGATTCAGGCTAGCACCGCTCCTTTTTTAGTTCCCATGGCATGTGCTTTTGAAAGCAAGCGATTGACCACACGGCAGCTTGATACCAATGTATATTTTAGCATCTCCTCAACCTCATCTGTGTACTACGAAGGTCCTTCACAAAAGAGAAAGGAAGAGATCCTCGCCTGGACAGACATCAGTGTTTTTTGGAAAGGGGTAGCGTATAAATCAATAACGAGCGTAATGACTTTGCTACAATGTCGACCACAAGTGCCTGAGTTCGTGCAATCATGGACGGCATATGGCACTTCAGCTGACATTGAAGCCATCTCCTGCCACGCTTTTATGAATAGGAGCCTGCCAAAATTCACTCTTTCACTCCATTATAGCATAAAATGGGTTGATTATGAATAAAAGCCTTGCATTATGTCTGTTTTCAGTATCCGCACACACACAAATACTATAATCAAACAGCTAAAGTATTAAAATGACACTCCCTTTTCCCATTTCCAAGGGCATTTATTGTCCTTTCCTTTATTTCCTTTATCGTCCCTAAGAATGGCAAGGGGCAGAGCCATCCTAAACCCAGCATCTACCACTTGCACTGGCCCAGCGCTATCAGGAATGTGCCGTAAAGCAAATTTGCGCTGGCGCTAGTGGCATAAAGGCAACGCATTGTTGACCCAGCCACACTGAAGACGGGCGTGGGTAAGCTGCCCGTGCACTGGTTGAGTTTGGCCAGCGCACAGGCTTCTGTGGCCAGGGGGAAAGGCAGGAGGGCGGCGTAAGTGGGTGGGTGGAGGGTGGCCCAGGGAGGGGAGAGGAGCCCAGATCCAGCAGTTATGATGGATCCAACCTCCCCTCCTGGGGCTGCGATGCCCTGAGTCAGGCTGCTGCAGGCTCGTTGGGCTTGTGCATGCTAAACAGCATTGCTTCCAATTTGCCCATATAACTGGGGGGCAGGCACAAGCTAATCTCCCATGCAAATTAGAAGCATTGCATGATGGTCTCTGCTCACATGTGGCTTTTTCAGACACTGACTCAGATTTTTGAAAGTGGAGACACAGGGATATCAAACTGAAATCAGCAAACGTAAAGAACCAACTACAAAAAAAACTAAGGCTGAGCTCACCGTGACCTTAAACGTTAGGAAGATTAAAGATGCCTTGGCACTTTAAAGATGCTATGAATGGGTGGGGGAAGGTCTGGGCTCTAGATGCTTTCCCGATCTGCGGAGTGCTGGTCTACGCATGGCTGGTCCCAATGGGTAGACCTGGGCTTTGCAGGGCCCAGATCTACCTGCTGTCATTTCTAATGGGTAGACCTGGGCTCCCTGTAGCCCAGGTCTACCTGTGCAGCCAATGGGTAGAGCTGGGCTCCTGTGGGGTGGTGGTGGTTGCAATGTCACATGCCCCCTGGAGCGCACTTCCATTGAGCGCCCTGGGCGCCATTTTGACTAGGTCTGCCCCTGATACTGGGGCACGCCTGTACTCAGATCTTCACCAGCAAAATCACTGGCACAAATAATCTGAGTAGCCTGTGTAGGCTTTCAGGTGCAGGCAGGGGATCCTCTGCCGCCATCTCCACCCCCCCTGATCCGCCATCTCCACATCTCATCTGCCGCATCTGCCACCACCGTCTGGCTCTCCCCTGCCCAATTTTGTCCCCTCCATGCTTTCTCCTTGCCTTCCCTCCACCTAGAAAACAGGATGGAAGCTTCCCTGCTGAATGGCAGTTTACTTACTGCCTGGTGCTCCTCTCTGCCATCCCATTGGTGCAGACGCCCTGTGTTGATTGGTGCTGGCCTTCCTCCTCTGGGCTGCCACAATATACCTTATGGCATGTTTGCGACAGCTGTTGCCCAAGCAGTACACAAATGAGCAGCACTGCCCAAGGTGGAGGGTAGAACTCCAAGAATCTCTCGCCACAGCCAGGAACGTATTTCATTCTGCTGCACGTAACGGCTGCTTTTAAAAGAAGCAAATAAAGCTGTTTGTTTGGGAAGAGGAAAAAAGGCATCAGCGTTTTATGGGGTTGTTTCCGAAGACCTAATGTTTAATATTATACTCAGCATATGGTTGCGGGTTGAACTGAGCTACTGTAATGTAAAATGTATGAGTGAAAACATCCTGCATCCTCCCAGCCAAGATACACAGAGAAGCTTGAGACATTTAACTAGTATCCCCTTAATCTCCTGCCTGGGCTCGGGCCGATTCCATTTTGTAAGGGCTGATAAATCTTCACATCCCCCAAAGTGTATTACAGCTCCTAATGGACTTAGGCTATTAGTTTGAAACAAGACTCACTCGGCTGTAGGAAAAACACCTAGGAAACAAAATCGGATTAATAATTTAGCTGTTCACAATTTCCTTTTCATGGGTTTTCTTCGCAAGGCTTGATAAGAGCTTTGGGTTTAATTTGTTGACGGGAGGTGTTTTTTGTTTTTTGTTTTAATGTGGTGCAGCGTAGTTTCTATGTACAGAGAAAAGATGTGGCAGGTGAATACCTGTGATGAGATCATGGGGAGGTCATTGTGGGAGCAGGGATCTGTGTTCCATCTGTTGTATCCCAAACAGGATGGGAGCTAAGTACTCATTCCTTTTAGAGAGCAATCCTAATCTGGAGCTAGGCCGGCACAGTTAGGCCAGCACAGTTTAGCGGGCACAAGGGCCACTGTAAAGCATGTTTGGACCACTCTCGGAGTCAAGGAGGATGGCGCACATCTGTGTGCTGGCCTCTCTGGCTCAGTGAGTGATCCAAATATTTACGGTGTGCCGGCCAAACTTTTTTGGCCTAACAGTGCTGGCCTAACTCCAGGTTAGGATTACACCCTTAGTAATACTTAGAAGGACAATATCATTTTCTGTGAGCCTGATCTTGATCTGCACTGGAATAGGCAGGCCAGCGTTACCCAGTGTCACATGGCAGTCATCCCAATAGGGCTTCTTGGATCTGGGCCAGTGAAATAGCTACATCTCTACATCTCTACATCTGTATCACATATCTACATATGTATTCCCTGAGGCACCTGGTGGGCCGCTGCGAGATGCAGGAAGCTGGACTAGATGGGCCTTTGGCCTGATCCAGTGGGGCTCTTCTTATGAAATTGCTGGGGCAAATCCAAGGGGCCTGGGGAAGGCTGACCAGCCTGGGAAGGGGGGTTGGATCCTGCCTGCCAGACGGTCCTATCACCCTCCTTGGGCTGGACTGTGCACAGGCCCACCCTCCCCTTTGCCCAGGTCTACCTCCATGAAGTCCTCCCCCACCCTCCCCAACCAACACCCCCCCCGCCTGCACCAGCCTTCTTAGGTGTGGGCCTCCCCTACTCCAGGGTTGATGAAATTGGCTCGGTGGGTCCTAACCACAGTTGGGAACCACTGGCATAAGGCATAAGAACCATAACATAATACAAGACAAAAGATGATGGCCTCAATCTAGCTAAAGTTAGTTGCGACTCATGACACAGGGCAAATCCTATCCAACTTTCCAGTGCCGATGCATCAGTGGTGTCATTCAAATGATTTAGGAACAGGAACTCACTTTTGATCGGCACTTGTCGGGAACCCAGAATCAGCCACGGAGCCCGTTAGGATCTGGAACGCCCGTTCTGGTCCGTTCCCCCTGAATGACATCACTGCGATGCATCCATGCCAGTGAGGCATGTTCTTCATCTTGTAGTGGTGGTGGGGCAGGCCCTGAGGGAATTGTCTGTTCCCTTACCTTGGGGTTGTATTGTAGCTACATCAATGCTGGAAAGTTGGATAGGATTGGACCCTAAGTCCCACTGAAAAAACATAGGGCCAAATTTCACCCATGTCTGCTGAGAAGGAAGCCTCATTGAAGTCAATTGAATTTATTTCCAGTTAAGAATATGTAGAATTGTTGTGTTGATTTTCCAAAATAGCTACACAGATTACTTACTATATGTTATTTCTGTAATGAATTACGACATGTGTTTCAATAGGATAATGAAAAGATCAGTTGTTTTAAACTCAGTTTTCTTTGAGCTGTACTGTATCTAGACATAATTTAGAAAATACAGTTTTATTAATAAAATTCGATAGTGTTTTTATTAGTGATAATTCCAGTGCTTTTTAAAGGTTTCCCCACAACCGAATGGTCTAGTTGTGACCGACTGTAGGGGGCGGTGCTCATCTCCATTTTTAAACCGAAGAGCTGGCGTTTTTCTGAGGACAAGCTTCCATGGTCATGTGGCCAGCATGACTATACACCTAGGCACATGGAATGCCATTACCTTCCCACCGAAGTGATACCTATTTATCTACTGGCATTTTTACGTACTTTCGAACTGCTAGGTTGGCAGGAGCTGGAACAAGCACCACGAGCTCACTCCGTTGCATGGTCTTGAACTGCCATCCTTCTGGTCAGCAAGCTCGCAGCTCAGCAGTTTAACCTGCTGCGCCACCATGTTCCTGTGACAATTATTAGTGACAATTCCAGTGCTTTTTAGGACCAAGCAAAATAACACAAAATTGGATTTTTTCCTGATGGACCAACAAAATTATCAACATTTAATTTTTATTAGGTTATACTTTTCTATATTTCTGTTTTAGCCACCTGATGTATTGTAGTTTTATTGCTTTGTATTCCCGTGCACACAATGTACACACACACACACGTCATGTGAGATAGTTTTTTCACAAATTAATTTTTCCTTTATAATACATTTTTAAAAATTTATTTCCTCTTATATCCTGAAGTCCTACTGATTGTTTTTTACAAGACACTTGGTGCAGACAATGTGAAAGAGCGAAATAAATTTTATTTTCCATTTTTATTATGAGCTTCTCAATATGTGTTTTGAAGCTTGGAAATTATGTAATGATTATTAAAATCCCCACACCTGGCCCCAAATTTCACCAGTGCTATGAGACACATGTTTGCTTACAGACAACCCATAAAATTTTTGTCTCAAATTTGTTGGCATCCGGGGTACAGTACCCGCTTCCAATCTGGTACATAGTTGAGGCAAGCCAGCTTCCAAGATATTATGTGATTTATATGGCACTTACCCTTAGTCTATGGGCCCATTAAAAACATTAACGGATGGTAGTCATCCACTGAGGCAATATTTATCTGTGGCAGACAAACACAAATGTATTGTTAATGTGTTTTATTTAAATAAGCCATGCAAGTCTCATTTTCTGGAAGTTGCCTACACCAGCCAGATTGTCCCTTCATTTGATTTAACTATGTCATATTGAAATTTTTCCTTATGGAAATATTATAGCATTAGACCTAGAGAACAGCAGAGAAAAGGGTTGGCAATATGTTTTTGGGGGTTGTTTTTGTCATTGGTAAAAGTAAGCTTTCATGCATACTTGGGCCTTCCTATCTGTGGGGGTTCTGTTCCCAGAACCCCTATGACTAAAAAAATCCATGCGTAATTAAACCCATGGATTTTGCCTATACCCCGGGCCTCCTTGACCTGATAGTGCCTTAGGCATTAAAAATGCCCTTTTGCCAAAAACCAGAAGTAGAGGGGTTTTTTTGGTCTATAGCCATTTTGAGACCTGCCAAGGTTTCAAAATCCTCCAATTGCTCAGCTTTGGTCGGGTTCAGAGCGTGGGCAGTAGGGCCTAATCTGGAGATTTGGAATTTGCAGTAAAGCAAATCCGTAGGTTCCAAATCAATGGATAATTAGGCTGTACTGTATGAGGAATAAAACGTCTCCCCTGAACAGTCAAAAGCAGGGATGTGTCGTGAGGGTGTGTCTGGTGAGGCAGAACCACCCTACCAGACTTCTTTGAAATTTGCCCCACTGCTGTGATCATGCAAACACTTAGAACCCCGCAGGCTTTGAACAGCTGAAGCCCATGGGGTATAAGTCTTTGCGGGATCACAGCCACTCCAGCAGCAGTGGGGACACTTTTCAAAGAACTACAGTAGGGCAATAGTGCCTCACCAGACACACTCTCACCGCACCTCACTGGTCCAAAGTAGAGTCATATCTTTATTAGGGGCCACGAAAACATGACAGAATGCCAGACAGTAAGTTTTTGAATCATATAGACATTGTCCATCAGGTTGGACAGTAACCAAGACATGTTGTGGGTTCCTCAACATCATGCAGTTTGTAAAATAACATCTGGAGTTCAGGAAGTTCCCTTAATTGGTGTTTTTGTGGCAAAAACCTGCTGGCCAGTCAGAACACACAGAGTTGGCTAGATAGTACCACATGACATCGTAAAGATGAGGTGATAGCTAAAGCCATGTTCATTGGTGGTAGAAGGTTGCCGTGGTGATGGCACCCTTCTTTCATGGCAGCTGCTTCTTCCCAGAAGTCCTGGGCACCACCATCTTGGATTGTGCAAGATCTCATGCAATTCTCATGAGATCTTGTGGAACTGTGTGAGATCTCGCTGGGAAGAAGAGGCTGCTGGGAAATCCTGCAGTTCCCCTGTGAGTTTGCCATGATACCCTCAAATAATGTGGCACACAATTTGGGAACCACTTAGAACTTCGTTGTGTAACCATCAAGATCCATGGGGAACTTTGAATGGGATTGGTTCTGGG
>JAJKFI010039463.1:0-12308 GCA_029204185.1 Lerista edwardsae | reverse complement strand
TCCTTCTCGTAGTGGACTCCTCCGCGCTGGTTTATTGAGTCCTGAGAAAGGCTGCCAACAAGAAGAGAAAATATCAATCGGCAGAGCAGAGAAGCGCTGAGATCTGCAGTCGGTGGAAAGTTTGAGCATGTTGGATTCTGCCAGAGACATAAGGGATCCCACGGTTTGATCACTATATTTTCACTGTAGTGGCAAGAGGGTCACCTGCCAACAAGCGTGAAGGGAGGTTCAATGAGGGTGGGACCATTGGGATCTATGGGTGTGTCTCAAACCACATAAAACTCAAGGTGTATAAATTCCCAAGGTGCATGGAAAAGATACAGAAGAAAGCAACCGACATGATTACTGAACCGGGGCACCTCTGTTATGAGGAAAGGCTACAGCATTTGGTGCACGTTAGTCTAGAAAAAGGTGCCTGAGGGGGGACATTACTGAGAGCGCAATCAGTGGTGTTATTCTACCGGAATGCTGGGCGGGACATCCGGGTGGTCAACAGCCCGCCCGTTGCGTTCCGCAGCATTACGTCGTTTGCGTAACGTACGCAAGCGGCGTAATTGGTTACGCAAATGGCGTAACGCTGCGGAATGCGACGGGCGGGCTGTCAATCACCCGGATGTCCCGCCCAGTGTTCTGGTAGAATAACACCACTGGGCGCAATCCTAACCTGGAGTAAGACCAGCACAGTAAGGCCAGCAATGTTTGGCTGCCACAAGGGCCACTGTAAAGTATGTTTGGACCACGCTTGGAGTCAGAGAGGCCAGCACACAGATGTGCGCCACCCTCCCTGACTCCGAGAGTGGTCCAAATGCACTTTACGGTGGCCTTTGTGCCGGCCTAACTTTGCTGGCCTAACTCAAGGTTAGGATTGCGCTCTGAGACGTATAAAATTATGCAGGGGATAGTTAGAGTGGATAGTGGGATATTTTTCCCCCTCTCACACTTCACCAGAACCAAGGAACATCCCCTAAAGTTGAGTGCCAGTAGAGTTAGAACAGACCAAAAAACAAATATTTCTTTACCCAGCGTGCAATTAGTCTATGAAACTCCTTGCAACAGAACATAGTGATGGCGACTGACCTAGATGTCTTGAAAAGGAAATTGGACAAATGTATGAAGGAAAAGTCCATCACAGGTTACAAACCATGATGGGTACATGCAACCTCCTGGATTTAGGAGTAGGCTATCTCTGAATGCCAGGTGCAAGGGAGTGGCAACAGGATGCAGGTATCTTGTTGTCTTATGTGTTTCCTGAGGCACCTGGTGGGCCACTGTGAGATAGAGGAAGCTTGGCTTTGGCCTGATCCAGCAAGGCTAATACTGCAGCCTACACTGCCCTTGCTGAAGCGAAGTATGAGAAAAGTTCCACTGAAATTGCATTTCAGCGTTGAAATCATAACTTGGCCCAAACCAGTTTCCTAGTAAAGCCCCACTGACACAGCCTAATTCCTGCTGATTTTTTGTTCCGCGGGGGAATTCAGCAGGCAGCGCAGAGACACAGGATTTAATAGTGCAAGCAGAGTATCCATCAGCCACTTTATTGGTCAAACGAGAATCAAAGATTAGAGGCGTAATCCCTGAAGCAAATTTTATTTTCCTGCTTTGATTTTGTTCGGCAGTACAAAGTCCCCATAAACTTTGCAGCCGGGTTTATTGGTCCGACTCCTCTTTTTCAGCCAGAAAATGAAAGTGGAATACTTCCTTATGAGGCTCTCCGTCTTTTCGAGGCTGCCTTTTGGAAAGCGCTCTGGCACGTCCCCCCTTCTAGAGCTGCAGGTTTCAATGTGTGCCATGTCACTGGGGTGTGCCATTCAGCCTGGGGCTCAGCATCCCTGAGTAGCACAGTATTGGGAAGGAGGCCTTGCAGGGAACACCAAGTGCTGGACCCATTGGCATGCTGGTTTGTGTGCTTGTAGGAACATTCTATCACCCAGCACAGATGCGTCTGGGAAGCTTATAAGCATAGGCCAACAAGATGAAGGCAACAGCAATCTTCCTGCTCTTTTCCCCTGACATCTGACATTCAGAGGTATACTGCTCCTGCACTTAGAAGTTCTATTCAGGACGCAATCCTAGCCTGGAGTTAGGTCAGCAAAGTTTGGCCGGCAAAGGGACACTGTTAAATACGTTTGGACCACTCTCGGAGTCAGAGCGTCCAGCACACTGACATGCGCAATCCTCCCTGACTCAAGTGTGGTCCAAACTCGCTTTACAGTGGCCCTAGTGCCGGCCGCCAAACTTTGCTGGCCTAACTGTGCCGGCCTAACTCCAGGTTAGGATTGTGCTCTCAGTGATTATGGCAGATAGGAAAGGATTTCTATAGAAGTCATAGAAACTTCTATAGAAAGTTTCATTGAGCATTGAGGCATTGTAAAGATGTGGTGGGTATGGCCTGAGGCGCCACTCCACTTTTGTGCCTTTTCTGTGCCTCCAGTATCATTTTGTGCATTCTAGGGCATAATCACAAGTAGGCTTTGGGCTAGCACATGTTTCTTGAGGTGGCCCAGCACCAGCGGTGTCATCTGGCAACGAGTTGCCAGAATGCTAGGCGGGACTTACCGCCTGATTGGCTGCCCGTCCGTGACGAGTCGCTGCCTGCCCGCCCGCCGTTTGGGCACCCCTGGCTTCGGAGGTGGTGCCCACTTGCCTGGGGGGCGCGCCAGGTGCCTGGGCAAGCAGCGGAGGGGCGCACCAACTGGAGGGAGCCCGCATGGCGGGCGGGCAGGCGGCGACACGTCACGGACAGCCTGTCAATCAAGCGGTAAGTCCCGCCTAGCGTTCTGGCAGCTCATTGCCGGATGACACTACTGCCCAGCACTATCACAAACATGCCGTCTGTGCCAGTGAGGAGGGTGCTGGGCCGGTGCAGGGACTTGTGACAACCCAGGGATAAAGTGGAGAATGCTCATTACGCAGCCCCTGTCCAGGCTGAGTTTGGCCAATGTGGGGGCTTGGGAGGGTGGGGGAAGGCAAGAGGGAGGTGGAACAGGGTGGAGGGGGGGTTTGACAGAGGGTGGCCCTATGGGCGGGCCAGCCTGGGAAGGTGGTTGGAGCAGCCCCATAGGAATGGCTGGGGTTTACTCCAGTGTAAGTATCCCCTGACCTGCCTGCTCCAACGCAGGTTAGGGTCGGGCTGCAATTCAAATAAAAATCCGTGTTCAGAAATCATGTCCATTGATGTCGGAGATAGATTGCTTCCTGTTTATCTATTAACATTGATCTGGTGCCACAACTGTAATCATAAACAGGAAGGCTTTCACTGAAAATAGTCCTGCGCTCTTTTGCCGCATCTGGGGCCAGCAGAGGAAGATGTTCTGTTGGACTGGGCCCAAAGTGGGTCGGAAATAGCAAGACCTGCATTTATGCCGTACTGCTGCTGCTGAAGCATAAGGAACTACATCCAAGAACCGCATTCAGGGAGAAATTGTTAGACGCCAGGAAGGTATCCAAACTAAGAGAGGGCTTGGGGGGGGGAAGGGGGAGGGGAGAAAGAAAGTCACATGTTTCTTATAGCAAGATGTGATTGCTTTTCCTAACTGCGCATGGCAGGGAGAACATGTTTGGATTCTCCATGAAGTGGAACGGCAAAGAAATGCGACATGCAGCCTCGTTAGCACATTCCAGGGCTACAGAATAGAAACGGCCAAATCACAGTTTTTGGCGACATCATCACCTTGGAACGGAACCTCGGGGTTGCTGTGACCGAAAGAATCTGGCTGGATTTTTTTTGAAAGTTATTCCTTATAAGGAACTATCTGCTGCCCGCTGAGTTACATATTCTTGTTGTCTTAGAAAATTGTTGTGCATTCCAAATTGTTGTCGTTTTTAAATAGGCAGAAGCCAAGAAATCTCACGAGGGGTGAATGAACTGAATGCCACTATTTCTTCCCTTTTCAAACCAGTTTCAAACCTATAGGCCATGATGGGTTGTGCTACCTCCTTACATTAGTAGTAGGATACTTCAGAGTGCCGAGTGCAAGGGAGTGGCAACAGGATCCAAGCATCTTGTTGTCTCGTGTGCTCCCTGGGGCACCTGGTGGGCCGCTGTGAGATACAGAAAGCTGGACTAGATGGGCCTTCGGCCTGATCCAGCAGGGCTCTTCTTATGTTCTTATGTTCAGTTCTCTCATCCTTGGGAAATATGTACAGGGATGCCCCGGTATCCTTTGGGATTCTGTTCCAGACCACCGCAGATACCTGAAACTGTGGATTTTGGGGATGCTTTTTTAAAGATAGGAGAACATCAGCGTTTTTGCTGCAACAAGCTAAAAATGTTCCCCTATCTTTTTAATAGGTGTCGCAGTATCCTTGGTATCTGTAGATAACTAAAACCATGGATACCAAATCAGTGGATATCAGGGCACTCCTGTACTTTAGTATGAGTGAGAGGCGACTTGAATGTGGGTGCTTGCTTGCTTGCTTATTTATTTATTTGAAAAATTGAGATCCCACCTTTCTACCCTGCTTAGGGGCACTCAGGGTGGTGTATAAGTCAAGCATCAATACAATTGTAAATAAAACAATGCTACAACATTACAAACAGGGACGTGGTGGTGCTGCGGTTTAAACCGTTGCTGCTGGGCTTTCTGACCGGAAGGTTGGCAGTTCGAGACCATGCGATGGAGTGAGCTCCCGTTGCTTGTCCCAGCTCCTGCCAACCTAGCAGTTCAAAAGCACCTAAAAATGCAAGTAGATAAATAGGGACCACTTCGGTGGGAAGGTAACAGTGTTCCGTGCACCACAGCATATAGTCATGCTGGCCACATGATCACGGAAGCTTGTCCTCGGACAAACGCCGGCTCTACAGGCTTAGAAACGGAGATGAGCACCGCCCCCTACAGTTGGGCACAACTAGACCATTCGGTCGTGGGGAAACCTTTACCTTTTTATAACATTATGGTAAAGACAATAGAAACCATAAAAGAGGACCATTTTGGATATTGCTGTGTCCTTCAAAAAGCTGAAAAGGAAAAAAAGTCCAACCCACTGCAGGTGGTGTGTCTTAAACACAGAATCCACAGTCCAAAGACTGAAATTTGGAAATGGGACCTGCCCAGTGGTGTCATTCAAATGATTTAGGAACAGAAACTCACTTTTGATTGGCACTTGTCGGGAACCCAGAACCAGCCACGGAGCCCGTTAGGATCCGGAACGCCCGTTCTGGTCCGTTCCCCCTGAATGACATCACTGGACCTCCCCCAAGAGAGGTAAATTGCACCTGGGCTTGGAGTCAAAGGGCGGGGGAGACATTTCCTGGGATGTTTTCCTTTCTCACCAGGACTCACTGTCCTTGCGGGATCCCCTCTTGCAGGATCCCTGCAGCCTTTGCTACACGACCACTGATGCACCGCTCTGACCCAGCCTCCCACTAGGTACATTGGGAAGTGCTATCAAATCCGCAGCGCAGATGTGCCTTACGGCACATTTCTGACAGCACTTGTCCGGCATAAGAGTGCTGCGCTGGCGCAATGCCAGGTTAGGATCGCGCTCTCAGACAATGCACAACCACAACTATTTACCGCTTAGCTCTGCGTGTACAGGAGTGTATTGCACATTTTCTGACTTCCCCTCCCTTTCATCGTATACTTACCACTCCCTATAAATTGTGTAGTGTTGCACCCGTTTCTTTGTCTCTCATCTTTATTCCAGTCTGTGTGATGAGCCATGTCGCTAGGTCCCTGCACACAGGCTCAAATCCCCTGTGTGCACATGTTGCATATGTCCAAGAACAGCCCCAGGAATGCTTTGCACAGCATTGACACATTAATTAATGACACATTAATGACTCATCTAGATTCAGGCTAGCACCGCTCCTTTTTTAGTTCCCATGGCATGTGCTTTTGAAAGCAAGCGATTGACCACACGGCAGCTTGATACCAATGTATATTTTAGCATCTCCTCAACCTCATCTGTGTACTACGAAGGTCCTTCACAAAAGAGAAAGGAAGAGATCCTCGCCTGGACAGACATCAGTGTTTTTTGGAAAGGGGTAGCGTATAAATCAATAACGAGCGTAATGACTTTGCTACAATGTCGACCACAAGTGCCTGAGTTCGTGCAATCATGGACGGCATATGGCACTTCAGCTGACATTGAAGCCATCTCCTGCCACGCTTTTATGAATAGGAGCCTGCCAAAATTCACTCTTTCACTCCATTATAGCATAAAATGGGTTGATTATGAATAAAAGCCTTGCATTATGTCTGTTTTCAGTATCCGCACACACACAAATACTATAATCAAACAGCTAAAGTATTAAAATGACACTCCCTTTTCCCATTTCCAAGGGCATTTATTGTCCTTTCCTTTATTTCCTTTATCGTCCCTAAGAATGGCAAGGGGCAGAGCCATCCTAAACCCAGCATCTACCACTTGCACTGGCCCAGCGCTATCAGGAATGTGCCGTAAAGCAAATTTGCGCTGGCGCTAGTGGCATAAAGGCAACGCATTGTTGACCCAGCCACACTGAAGACGGGCGTGGGTAAGCTGCCCGTGCACTGGTTGAGTTTGGCCAGCGCACAGGCTTCTGTGGCCAGGGGGAAAGGCAGGAGGGCGGCGTAAGTGGGTGGGTGGAGGGTGGCCCAGGGAGGGGAGAGGAGCCCAGATCCAGCAGTTATGATGGATCCAACCTCCCCTCCTGGGGCTGCGATGCCCTGAGTCAGGCTGCTGCAGGCTCGTTGGGCTTGTGCATGCTAAACAGCATTGCTTCCAATTTGCCCATATAACTGGGGGGCAGGCACAAGCTAATCTCCCATGCAAATTAGAAGCATTGCATGATGGTCTCTGCTCACATGTGGCTTTTTCAGACACTGACTCAGATTTTTGAAAGTGGAGACACAGGGATATCAAACTGAAATCAGCAAACGTAAAGAACCAACTACAAAAAAAACTAAGGCTGAGCTCACCGTGACCTTAAACGTTAGGAAGATTAAAGATGCCTTGGCACTTTAAAGATGCTATGAATGGGTGGGGGAAGGTCTGGGCTCTAGATGCTTTCCCGATCTGCGGAGTGCTGGTCTACGCATGGCTGGTCCCAATGGGTAGACCTGGGCTTTGCAGGGCCCAGATCTACCTGCTGTCATTTCTAATGGGTAGACCTGGGCTCCCTGTAGCCCAGGTCTACCTGTGCAGCCAATGGGTAGAGCTGGGCTCCTGTGGGGTGGTGGTGGTTGCAATGTCACATGCCCCCTGGAGCGCACTTCCATTGAGCGCCCTGGGCGCCATTTTGACTAGGTCTGCCCCTGATACTGGGGCACGCCTGTACTCAGATCTTCACCAGCAAAATCACTGGCACAAATAATCTGAGTAGCCTGTGTAGGCTTTCAGGTGCAGGCAGGGGATCCTCTGCCGCCATCTCCACCCCCCCTGATCCGCCATCTCCACATCTCATCTGCCGCATCTGCCACCACCGTCTGGCTCTCCCCTGCCCAATTTTGTCCCCTCCATGCTTTCTCCTTGCCTTCCCTCCACCTAGAAAACAGGATGGAAGCTTCCCTGCTGAATGGCAGTTTACTTACTGCCTGGTGCTCCTCTCTGCCATCCCATTGGTGCAGACGCCCTGTGTTGATTGGTGCTGGCCTTCCTCCTCTGGGCTGCCACAATATACCTTATGGCATGTTTGCGACAGCTGTTGCCCAAGCAGTACACAAATGAGCAGCACTGCCCAAGGTGGAGGGTAGAACTCCAAGAATCTCTCGCCACAGCCAGGAACGTATTTCATTCTGCTGCACGTAACGGCTGCTTTTAAAAGAAGCAAATAAAGCTGTTTGTTTGGGAAGAGGAAAAAAGGCATCAGCGTTTTATGGGGTTGTTTCCGAAGACCTAATGTTTAATATTATACTCAGCATATGGTTGCGGGTTGAACTGAGCTACTGTAATGTAAAATGTATGAGTGAAAACATCCTGCATCCTCCCAGCCAAGATACACAGAGAAGCTTGAGACATTTAACTAGTATCCCCTTAATCTCCTGCCTGGGCTCGGGCCGATTCCATTTTGTAAGGGCTGATAAATCTTCACATCCCCCAAAGTGTATTACAGCTCCTAATGGACTTAGGCTATTAGTTTGAAACAAGACTCACTCGGCTGTAGGAAAAACACCTAGGAAACAAAATCGGATTAATAATTTAGCTGTTCACAATTTCCTTTTCATGGGTTTTCTTCGCAAGGCTTGATAAGAGCTTTGGGTTTAATTTGTTGACGGGAGGTGTTTTTTGTTTTTTGTTTTAATGTGGTGCAGCGTAGTTTCTATGTACAGAGAAAAGATGTGGCAGGTGAATACCTGTGATGAGATCATGGGGAGGTCATTGTGGGAGCAGGGATCTGTGTTCCATCTGTTGTATCCCAAACAGGATGGGAGCTAAGTACTCATTCCTTTTAGAGAGCAATCCTAATCTGGAGCTAGGCCGGCACAGTTAGGCCAGCACAGTTTAGCGGGCACAAGGGCCACTGTAAAGCATGTTTGGACCACTCTCGGAGTCAAGGAGGATGGCGCACATCTGTGTGCTGGCCTCTCTGGCTCAGTGAGTGATCCAAATATTTACGGTGTGCCGGCCAAACTTTTTTGGCCTAACAGTGCTGGCCTAACTCCAGGTTAGGATTACACCCTTAGTAATACTTAGAAGGACAATATCATTTTCTGTGAGCCTGATCTTGATCTGCACTGGAATAGGCAGGCCAGCGTTACCCAGTGTCACATGGCAGTCATCCCAATAGGGCTTCTTGGATCTGGGCCAGTGAAATAGCTACATCTCTACATCTCTACATCTGTATCACATATCTACATATGTATTCCCTGAGGCACCTGGTGGGCCGCTGCGAGATGCAGGAAGCTGGACTAGATGGGCCTTTGGCCTGATCCAGTGGGGCTCTTCTTATGAAATTGCTGGGGCAAATCCAAGGGGCCTGGGGAAGGCTGACCAGCCTGGGAAGGGGGGTTGGATCCTGCCTGCCAGACGGTCCTATCACCCTCCTTGGGCTGGACTGTGCACAGGCCCACCCTCCCCTTTGCCCAGGTCTACCTCCATGAAGTCCTCCCCCACCCTCCCCAACCAACACCCCCCCCGCCTGCACCAGCCTTCTTAGGTGTGGGCCTCCCCTACTCCAGGGTTGATGAAATTGGCTCGGTGGGTCCTAACCACAGTTGGGAACCACTGGCATAAGGCATAAGAACCATAACATAATACAAGACAAAAGATGATGGCCTCAATCTAGCTAAAGTTAGTTGCGACTCATGACACAGGGCAAATCCTATCCAACTTTCCAGTGCCGATGCATCAGTGGTGTCATTCAAATGATTTAGGAACAGGAACTCACTTTTGATCGGCACTTGTCGGGAACCCAGAATCAGCCACGGAGCCCGTTAGGATCTGGAACGCCCGTTCTGGTCCGTTCCCCCTGAATGACATCACTGCGATGCATCCATGCCAGTGAGGCATGTTCTTCATCTTGTAGTGGTGGTGGGGCAGGCCCTGAGGGAATTGTCTGTTCCCTTACCTTGGGGTTGTATTGTAGCTACATCAATGCTGGAAAGTTGGATAGGATTGGACCCTAAGTCCCACTGAAAAAACATAGGGCCAAATTTCACCCATGTCTGCTGAGAAGGAAGCCTCATTGAAGTCAATTGAATTTATTTCCAGTTAAGAATATGTAGAATTGTTGTGTTGATTTTCCAAAATAGCTACACAGATTACTTACTATATGTTATTTCTGTAATGAATTACGACATGTGTTTCAATAGGATAATGAAAAGATCAGTTGTTTTAAACTCAGTTTTCTTTGAGCTGTACTGTATCTAGACATAATTTAGAAAATACAGTTTTATTAATAAAATTCGATAGTGTTTTTATTAGTGATAATTCCAGTGCTTTTTAAAGGTTTCCCCACAACCGAATGGTCTAGTTGTGACCGACTGTAGGGGGCGGTGCTCATCTCCATTTTTAAACCGAAGAGCTGGCGTTTTTCTGAGGACAAGCTTCCATGGTCATGTGGCCAGCATGACTATACACCTAGGCACATGGAATGCCATTACCTTCCCACCGAAGTGATACCTATTTATCTACTGGCATTTTTACGTACTTTCGAACTGCTAGGTTGGCAGGAGCTGGAACAAGCACCACGAGCTCACTCCGTTGCATGGTCTTGAACTGCCATCCTTCTGGTCAGCAAGCTCGCAGCTCAGCAGTTTAACCTGCTGCGCCACCATGTTCCTGTGACAATTATTAGTGACAATTCCAGTGCTTTTTAGGACCAAGCAAAATAACACAAAATTGGATTTTTTCCTGATGGACCAACAAAATTATCAACATTTAATTTTTATTAGGTTATACTTTTCTATATTTCTGTTTTAGCCACCTGATGTATTGTAGTTTTATTGCTTTGTATTCCCGTGCACACAATGTACACACACACACACGTCATGTGAGATAGTTTTTTCACAAATTAATTTTTCCTTTATAATACATTTTTAAAAATTTATTTCCTCTTATATCCTGAAGTCCTACTGATTGTTTTTTACAAGACACTTGGTGCAGACAATGTGAAAGAGCGAAATAAATTTTATTTTCCATTTTTATTATGAGCTTCTCAATATGTGTTTTGAAGCTTGGAAATTATGTAATGATTATTAAAATCCCCACACCTGGCCCCAAATTTCACCAGTGCTATGAGACACATGTTTGCTTACAGACAACCCATAAAATTTTTGTCTCAAATTTGTTGGCATCCGGGGTACAGTACCCGCTTCCAATCTGGTACATAGTTGAGGCAAGCCAGCTTCCAAGATATTATGTGATTTATATGGCACTTACCCTTAGTCTATGGGCCCATTAAAAACATTAACGGATGGTAGTCATCCACTGAGGCAATATTTATCTGTGGCAGACAAACACAAATGTATTGTTAATGTGTTTTATTTAAATAAGCCATGCAAGTCTCATTTTCTGGAAGTTGCCTACACCAGCCAGATTGTCCCTTCATTTGATTTAACTATGTCATATTGAAATTTTTCCTTATGGAAATATTATAGCATTAGACCTAGAGAACAGCAGAGAAAAGGGTTGGCGATATGTTTTTGGGGGTTGTTTTTGTCATTGGTAAAAGTAAGCTTTCATGCATACTTGGGCCTTCCTATCTGTGGGGGTTCTGTTCCCAGAACCCCTATGACTAAAAAAATCCATGCGTAATTAAACCCATGGATTTTGCCTATACCCCGGGCCTCCTTGACCTGATAGTGCCTTAGGCATTAAAAATGCCCTTTTGCCAAAAACCAGAAGTAGAGGGGTTTTTTTTGGTCTATAGCCATTTTGAGACCTGCCAAGGTTTCAAAATCCTCCAATTGCTCAGCTTTGGTCGGGTTCAGAGCGTGGGCAGTAGGGCCTAATCTGGAGATTTGGAATTTGCAGTAAAGCAAATCCGTAGGTTCCAAATCAATGGATAATTAGGCTGTACTGTATGAGGAATAAAACGTCTCCCCTGAACAGTCAAAAGCAGGGATGTGTCGTGAGGGTGTGTCTGGTGAGGCAGAACCACCCTACCAGACTTCTTTGAAATTTGCCCCACTGCTGTGATCATGCAAACACTTAGAACCCCGCAGGCTTTGAACAGCTGAAGCCCATGGGGTATAAGTCTTTGCGGGATCACAGCCACTCCAGCAGCAGTGGGGACACTTTTCAAAGAACTACAGTAGGGCAATAGTGCCTCACCAGACACACTCTCACCGCACCTCACTGGTCCAAAGTAGAGTCATATCTTTATTAGGGGCCACGAAAACATGACAGAATGCCAGACAGTAAGTTTTTGAATCATATAGACATTGTCCATCAGGTTGGACAGTAACCAAGACATGTTGTGGGTTCCTCAACATCATGCAGTTTGTAAAATAACATCTGGAGTTCAGGAAGTTCCCTTAATTGGTGTTTTTGTGGCAAAAACCTGCTGGCCAGTCAGAACACACAGAGTTGGCTAGATAGTACCACATGACATCGTAAAGATGAGGTGATAGCTAAAGCCATGTTCATTGGTGGTAGAAGGTTGCCGTGGTGATGGCACCCTTCTTTCATGGCAGCTGCTTCTTCCCAGAAGTCCTGGGCACCACCATCTTGGATTGTGCAAGATCTCATGCAATTCTCATGAGATCTTGTGGAACTGTGTGAGATCTCGCTGGGAAGAAGAGGCTGCTGGGAAATCCTGCAGTTCCCCTGTGAGTTTGCCATGATACCCTCAAATAATGTGGCACACAATTTGGGAACCACTTAGAACTTCGTTGGGTAACCATCAAGATCCATGGGGAACTTTGAATGGGATTGGTTCTGGG
>JAJKFI010039460.1:67932-79654 GCA_029204185.1 Lerista edwardsae | reverse complement strand
GTGAAAGGGAAGATTATTATGTTCCCACTTAATTGCTTCCCCCCCCCCAGCTGAGTGCCTCCAAAGACTGTAGCCTTTCCTTATAATAAGGAAGGTGCTCCAGGCCTCAGACCATTTTTGGTGCTCTTATGGAACACACTGACCTTTCTCATAGGTCTGCTTCTTCTCTTCTTCAGAAAGAGCCTCAATCTTCTCTTTCAGCTTTCCGGCTTCCATCGCGGCTTGTTTGTCATAGAAGGTCTCGTCAGGACTCATGGACAGAGTCAACCTATGAGGGTTTTCCTTTGGGCCAGAACCATGCCAAGGAAGAAGAATGTCAGTAAGGGAAAAGAGAAGGAGTCCTCCTGCTGGATTCCCACGCTACGCTCCCTTAACTGTTGGCGTCAATACCCTACACCAGGGGTTGGCAACCTTTCTTGGGAAGGGGCTGGGCATCCGGTGGTGAAACCGCCCAACTTCCAGTGGTCTTTTCCTGTCTAGCACATGGTGACTTGGGCAGGTGGCTTTGCCTCCCAAGCTGAGCTCTGTGTGATGGGTGACTTTGAGTGTCAGGCGGGGTCCAGCCTATGGACTGCAGGTTGCCGACCCATGCTTACGTTATTACAGAAGCAGCTTAGCTTTCTGTTTTGAAGCAAAGCTCAACATTACATACAGGGAAGGGCAGGAAAAATATCAGGAGATGCACAACAGAGCAACATCTACAATTGGAATCTTCTTGTAAGACAGACAAGGCCCCTTCTGCATTTTTAAAAACTTTTCAGTTTATATCTCCCAAGGTGGCCGAGGCTATGGATAAAGGCACTGTGAAAGCCAGTAACATAGGAAGAGCCCTGCTGAATCAGGCCAAGTGCCCATCTAGTCCAGCTTCCTATATCTCACAGTGATCCACCAGATGCCTCATATAGCACACAAGACAACAAGATACCTGCATCCTGTTGCTGCTCCCTTGCATCTGGTGTTCTGAGATAGGCTACCTCTAAAACCCACAGGTTGCATGCATATAGCCTCCCCAAGCCCAAAGAGAAGCATGTGCGTGTCTCCCTCAGAACGTAACTTAAAATGGTTGGGACAAGAAGCAGAAATGCTCCGCCCTGCCAAGTAATAATATGCTTTGATACGAATGGAACCCATGCTCCATCTCCATATGCAGACAACAAACATGGAAGGATCAACCAGGACAGGAAACTGTCCAGTAGGAATCATCCAAGCACATCTTCTGAGGATTAGGAGACCAGCACCATCTAATGCTTACCTTAAGGTACTGTTTCACTTTTTTCTGAAGAAACTGCGGATCCTCCTTGAGGCATTGCCGGAAGCGAGTCACCTTCTCGGAAATCTTCAGAAGGTCCACAGGGTTTCCGTCATGATTCCAACAGGAGGCCACATACTTTTGGGATGAGAGACAGACAGACAGGCTTATTCCACGCTGAACAGATAGGACCAGCACACAGAACTAGCCTTGTTGCAGCTCTGGCATGTCCACGCTTTTTGTCCAGCTTGCTTTTTAAAGTAGGTGGAAGAGATTTAGACGCTGCTACAACTCCCAATAAAGCAAGGGGAGATGCAACACGCAGGACTTCAGACTCTGTTGCCAATGAATGAGAGGGAGGGGCTGTAGCTCAGCATAGCTCAGCCATAGCAGATGCAGGTCCCAGGTTCAATCTCAGTCAAGAATTTCAGGTGGCCGGGCTGGGAAAAGTGTCCCCGTGTCCCTGCCTGTAAGGATAGGCAGCGCTGAACAAATCACCAGCCTAGGATTAAAGCAGCACTACACAAATTAGATTCACACAAATGGGGAGGCTCAGGGTGCAAGCCTAACCTAGAGTTAGGCCAGCAACGTTTGGCTGGCACAAGGGCCCCCACAAAGTGCATCTGGACCACTCTCGAAGTCAGGGATAACGGCACACGTCTGTGTGCTGGCCTCTCTGACTCAGAGTGGTCCAAACATACTTTACGGTGGCCCTGGTGCCAGCCAAACGTTGCTGGCCTAACTGTGCCAGCCTAACTCCAGGACTGCACTCTCAGAGAATCATCACAGTAATATTGGCATGTGATATCCCAGTCACATGCACCAAATCTGACTCTGCAGCTATCACCGATTTTCACTGGCAAAGCTCAGTCAGACAAACAGGACCAAGGCCACTTTTATTTTTCCTGCTTTCTATTTTGTTGCCTTTTCTTTTGATCCAGCTTTGAGACAACGACCTGCATAGATGAGTGGACCTTTCTCCATTTTCGAAGGCTGCTCTTATCTTGTTCTTCTTGGTGTGTGGCACGTGATGAATTGTTTGGCTCTAAATTGTTTGGCTCTAAATTGTTTCAGATTTTCAGCCGTCCTTGGGCCCATTTTTAACAGGGAAGGATGGGGCATAAATTGTTAAATACCATAAAAATAAATCAATTTGAGTCTCAGGAGTTATGATCCATGCCAACCGCTCAAGTGAGGGATTCCTGAAATCCACGTGATCCTAAGAGAAGCAGCTGCGGCACCCAACAGCAAACAAAAGATCGAGGATCAAGAGTTATGCTCAGAAGACTCACAAGGGATTTGAAGCTCAGCCTGATTCACCGATTACCCTAAAAGTATCACAACAACATCCTTGGACCTGTCCCAGTTAGGTGGCATTTGGAGACATTTGTGGGTTGGGTTTCTGATTCTACTATTTAAGAGCGGCATGACAGGCTGGCCCTTGGTATCTGTGGGAGATCCATTCCTGGATCCTCGTCGATACCAAAACCAGCGGATAATGGAATTCACAAGTGGGCCATTAGACGAACTCGAGACACAACCAGAAGTGCCTTCCAGTCACATCTGGAAGTGCTGGAAATGCACTACTGGTTTACACAAAAAACAGAAGTGCCTTTTGTCAACTCCGGGAGGTGTTCTGAGGCCCGGAGAAGCCACATGCAGCCTGCAGGGCCTCAGCAAGCCTCATGGATGCCTTGAACTCATCAGGTGGGCTTAGGCCAGTGATGGCGAACCTATGACACGCGTGTCAAAGCTGACACACCACAACGTTTGGGGTGACACAGCAGCATTCACCAATGCCTGTCAAAAACTGAGCTTGTTTTACTCGTTTTTCATTTTTGTAATTAATTGATGCTTCTTTATATAACACGTTGCGCCATACATGATTAGACTGTATTTTTTGTTTAAATAAATGAATATAAAGAATTGTTACTCTTTTGTTTGGGAGGGGGGTTGACACAAGAGCCGAGTCAAGTTAACTATTTTCCTAAGTTCTGACACACTGAGCCCAAAAGGTTCGCCATCACTGGCTTTGGCAAACCACTTCCTCTGCACCCAAAACTGCAGTAGAGGGATAATACTACATACCTATTCTAAGGACTACATCCAAATACTATGTTGTCAAGTGTACACTCAGCAAGGACAAGACAAATTATTGTTGTTGTTGTTATATTATATTATTATTATTAATATTAATAATAATAATACCATGATATAAGAATATAAGAATAAGATATATCATATATAAGAATATATGATATAAGAATATAAGATATAAGAATGTCTGACCTACAAAAAACTATGCTGTTGGGAACATCATACATCTTACGCAGATATTTGGACAATTCATAGGCTCTTGGTTAGAGCTTGAATTGCCAATAAAAGACCAGTCTGTGATATTTGTGAGCTTTTTATCAGTTTGACTGTGTATATGTGAATAATAAAAATAATAATAACAACATGATATAACATGATATTTGTCTAAATAAGACAAAGCATGGCTTCATCAATGTCTAGTTATCGGGGAAGAGCACTTACTGAAGTTAAGGCAAGACCAAAGCTTGTAGACTGATGCTTCATCTGAATTTCAATCTTGTGAAGGAGTGCTTCAATTCTTTCTTCCTCAAATCCATCCCTTGGAAAAAAAAACCCGTGTATATGAAATTGCCTTCAAGGGAATCAGACAACCCACTGGGTCCACTGAAGTCCATAGTATCCCTAGGACAGTGGTTCCCAAACATTTTTGACTTTTGGTTCCCTTGGTTCAATTAGCCACGGCTCCCCATTAGGATTAGAACTCTATACACTGTATAGGGCAGTGGGATTTTCACAAGGATTCTGTGGCTCCTATGGCTCACAGTTTGGAACTACTACCCTAGGGTCTTTCCAATCCTGCTGCCTAGAGATGCCAGGGCCTGAACCTGACACCTTTGGTATCCAAGCATGAGTTCCATCACTAAGCCATGGTTCCTCTCCCATGCTAAACTCTGTATCACAAACACAAACTATGGAGCTTCTCCTGAATGAAGTTTCATGAGCTCAAGGCAATGAGCATTCTGTGACCACACTATAGAAGCAGATAAAGTGGTGTCAGGCACATAATTCAGCATCCTAGTCTCACTTTTTAAAAAAGTTTGGGGGGCATTGCCAGCTTGCATTATGCAAGATCTTGCACTGCCATCTTGGATCATGAGTGATTTTGTGTGATCCAAGATAGTAGTGCCCAAATGTTTTTGAATGTTTGGGAAAAAGAGACTGTGGGACACCACAACTCTGGTAAATTTGGAAACCATTGTCTTAATGGTTCAAACATACATTTAAACTAAGTGGAGGTAGCAAAGGAATAGGATCTCCAGGAGTCAAAGAGTTGGGTTTACATACTCTACGTATCTCCTTGTCCGTCCACATGAGAATAAAATACCCAATTAGACATGTACTGCTGCAACTGCATAATTCATAAAAATTGCAGAATTCAGCGTTTTCAAAGCACAAAGGATACACAGCCTTGCAATACACAACCATCAAATGATATGCACTATTTGTAATCAGCATGTATGAAACCGCCTATGTACCGTACTAAGTTTATCAAGAGGCTCTGCTCTGGTCGCCACCAACTTCTGAAGTTAGAGGAGATGGTTACGAGAGACAGGTCCGTTTCCGTTGCGACATTCAAAAAATGTCATTTCTTCCCCAAACATGCCCACCTGGCAATCAATCACTTTACCTCCTTTTAGGCACCAGGCAAAATCAGTTATGCCCGCTCAAGCTTTTAGCAACCGTGCTGCTTTGCAGACTCCGATTTCAACTGCCTTAAACTGTAATCCCATGCACTTTTACCAGAGAGTAAATCCAATTGAACTTAGTGGGATTTACATATGTGCAGACAGGCATAGGTGCGGACAGGCACTGCCAGTTTTGTATATTATTCTTTGTGTGATAATCTGTTCCAAGCGTATTTGGAGATTATTTCATTCAGAAGTGAGGTACAAATGATTAACATAAATGAACAATGACAAAGAGAATGATGGGGGACAATCCAGTCATGGGATTATTCTTTCAGAATACCATGTAATCCAAATGTTCTCTCATTTCCACATGTCAAAAACTGAGACGACTTCTTCAGCATGTAATTAGTTACCATTTATAAATTACTGAAATGTGGATCTGTTTCTTTGAGATGAAGTTGCTTCTCATTATGGATTTAATACTAAATTAGGGATTTAGTATTTTTCTCTTCAAAGAAACAAAAACCCACTGTTTAAATAGTTTGTGAAACACCCTCCCCCCTCAAAAAAAAAACAACCTGAGTTTTTACTTACTCAGTAACTTTGTCAATGGTCCTAGCAATGATTTGCTTTACAGTGTTAATGTTTTCTTCAGCAATCCCTTGAAGGCCGACACTGAAAAAAGCTTCTCTTGTGGAGCCATTAAACCTTAAACACACAGAAAGAGAAACGCAAACGAGTGAACTGCTTTCGGCATTATCTCCAAAGAAACTGAGCCTTGACAGAGTATCCCACAAAGGGGGCGTGAAGGGCAACAAGGTGAAGCACTGCATTAACTCATCCAAGAGAGGCCCTTAAGAAGTTGTACTCAGTAAGAAGAGCGGAAGTCCAGAAGACGACAACCGAGGGGCAAGCACAGCAACAAAAGAACCAGACAGGCCAGCTGACTGAAGCATCTGAAACAGTGGTCTCCAAACTACAGCAGCCAAAAGCTCCCCTAGCGTTTACTGTTCTGCTGGGGACCCTGTGTAAAGCACCTCCAATTGACCCCAAGTGTAGCCATGGCCAGCGGCACCTGCCCGGAACTCTGGGTGCACAGCCTGCTGGGGCAACAGAACCCGGAAGCGGATGGCCGTGTCGACTCTGGGGGGCTGGACACAGGCCCTCCCGGCAGAACGGTAAGCGCTGCTCACTGGGCGGAGGGAGCAAATGGACACTGGATCTGGCCTGCAGCCTGGTGACCTCTGATCTAAAAAGACTGATGAAAATTTATGTTGAATTTCATGACACCCTCTTGGTGCATTTACCACAAAAATTTAGAGGAGAAATGGCAATCTTCTAGTAGGGATGAGCAGGGCTTCCCCAAGGTCTGAATTATTATTTTTTAATTAGTTTTATTAGATTTCCCCTGATCCCAAATTTCTCCTAAAGCATTAGCAGGCAGAATAAGGACTAACCCTCTTAAGTTATTAACAGTGAGAAGCTAAATTCAAAGAGCGAGACAGATCCAAGTCTACAAAAGTGAAGCTACAAGGGATGTACACACCCTCTTTCAGCTCAGCTCCCCTTCCCTGACTCACAGCCCAGGTGGTTTTTGAGCATCCAGCACAGCACTGGCCAGTTGCCCACTGGTGCCCATGGCTCCCCCTTGCTTTTGAGCCCCCACCCTTCATTCTTCAAGTTAAAAACACTGTATCTTGGGAACACACGACAGGGAAGGCCCAGCCCCACCCAGTCAAGGCCTCTTCCAAGAAGGGAAATGAGGCATGGAGTGTTCTTGTCCGCCAGAGGTCATGGGTTGGTGAATCACGGGTTGGGATTCAATTATGTGCGTCTTTCCTTTTGCCTGTCACCCCTATGTAAGCCCCAAAGGCAAGGCTTTTTTTTTTTTCTCCTGCTGTGAGAAATGAAGGGATGTTTGAGTGGCACAGCAGGAAGGGCTAGGAAGCAAAGGGGACAAGGTGCAAGCCTCATTTCAAGATCAAGCACCAAGAAGGCAGGTCCACAAAAGACTTTCCAAGGAGAGAAAACTTGCTTTTCAAGCTCTCCCCAACGGATAACATTCTTAGAGAAAACAGCTCAGATGTCTGCACCGCAGTCCTTGGGCAATTCGAGTCATGCATCTTCTCTTAAGGAGGAACGTGCCAGCACTGCCTCTAGGTCGGTGGTATTTAAACCTTTTAGCACCGGGACCCACTTTTTAAACTGACATTCTATCAGGGCCCACCTAGCTTTACAAGATTTTTTAAAACGTGCTTTAGTAAGAAATATTTTTGTGTATTTACAAGTAATATGTATTTATTTGCAAAACAAAATCTCCATCCATTTCTCGTAAGAAGGCGGCCCTAAGGAATAGCCTCAAGGCTTGAGAGGTTTAGTTACGTGACCCAGCCATCAACTACTCTCCCTATCCGTCAATGAAGGACTTGGAAAAAAAAACACCAGAAAAAAAGACGGCTCCAACATTTATCTCCCTAGGTTTACACAAGCTGCATGAGCTCAGCTCTTCGCAGGGCAGTCAGCAGCTATCTGATTTCTTGAGGCAATTAGTCATCTGATCTTTCCATCATCCACATTTTCATTGGAGGCTCTCTATAGGACCCACCAGAAGTCAGGTCACAACCCAACAAGTGTGTCCTGACCCACAGTAGAAGAAACATTGCTCTAGGTCAGGGATCTCCAAAATTTTTGACACGAGGGCTACATAATATCTAAGGGCATTAAAATGGTGACCCGTTAAAATGGTGACTCTGTAACAGAGCCCCAATGGGTACTGAGGTTAACAAACCATTGTAAGGAGCAGCAGGTTGTAGTCGAGAGGGTTAAAGCCTCTGTTTGCCTGAAGATAACATCCGAAGGTCGACAGTTTGGGATCACTGGAAGTCTCATGAGCGGCAGACCTTGTAAACTGCGACTGATTAGAGCTGAGCTACAGCTGCCTGTGAGAGGGGACTGTGCTGTGCCAGCCGCTTCTTGGTGGGAGCAGAAGCTGCTTATCAGCTAGCAGGAAGGCAAATTGTGTGGCCAGAAAGAAGACTACACCATGAAAGTACCATCTGTATGTTGTATGTTGTTCTTGAAAGATAGAACTTCCTTGTAATTTGTAAAAACCTTTGTGTTTATGAATAAAGCCTGCCTATGTAAATCGCCTTGAGTTAAAGTCAGAGGAGCAATCTAATGAACTGACAACGGCGGTATATAAATACGAGCATTATTATTATTATTTTAAACAAACATCAAATAAGTCTGGTTGATCCCAGAGCTGTTGTGGTGGAACAGTGGTATTTTGGCTCAATTTTCTGGCATTTATTTATCCACCCTTAGAAGGTTGCTGTGGGTTGGCCCACCACCTGCCAAGGGCCAGATAAAAATCTTCCAGAGGGCTTATTTGGCCCTTGGGCCAGGGTTAGAAGACCCCTGCTCTAGGTGATGGAAAAAGCAAAAACACTTACCCAACATCCGGGGAAAAATCTGTACCCAGGCCAGCCTCGATCAAAGCTTTATAGAAGGGGGAATTTGGGCCACCAACCAATAGGGAAGACAAGAGGTTCAGCGTGAAGGTCTCAAAAGTATCTGTAATGCTAACCAAAACAAAAAGAAGCTTAGAATAGCAAGGAAAGCTACAGGCCATCAAGTGTACCAATGGTAGTTATAACCAAATCTTGGTGAAAGGCAACCTATTATCCTTGCCTTCACTCCTATGACGTAGCTGGCTTCGTATAAACTTTCCCCCCACTTTTTGCAAATAAGGCACTTGCAATTCCCACATCACTATTTATTGACGGAGCGTTTACCTTGCCTTTCCAATCAAGGAGGCCAACATGAACAAATTCCCAAACATCCTCAAACGCAGGAGAACAAAAACAAAAGAAATGTATCAAGGCAGTAGAAAAACCAAACACAATAACCTGGGAGTTAGAAAATAAGTCGACACCAAGTAGCCTGCTTAAACTGAATTGGTGGAGACAAGCAGGCGGACTGGGAGCCAAGTTCATCTCCTGGGGCAGGAAATGACCCTTCTTGGGAGCCGGCAAGAAGACGGTCCTCTTGTGCACCATCTTGGCTTGGCAATATTATTGATCACCCATGACAACATTGAAAGGCTTTGGGGCGTCGGATAGAGCCATTGGGAACCCATTAGTGTGAATCAGACTGCTGTTCGGATTAGACACAATGCCAAAAAGAGACAACCTTGGTGATAGCCTCACATCTCCACTGCAAACAAATCACTGTGTACATTCATTGCTGAAGTTAGCCCTCCCAAGAGTGAAAATCACCCATCTCTTTTGGTAGCTAAATCTTACTGGAAATAAAGGCACGTTTGCAGCCAAAGCTCCACAACACTACAACAGCCCCAAACTAGGTCTTCTGTTAACTTTTAACAGAACCTTTAAAGGGTTAACCTTTAAAGAACCTGGAATCTGATGGGCAATTCAGCTGGAAAGCAGGGAATGCAGCTAGATAGCGCGACACACAACACATCAAGGTCCCTAATGCACGAAGTTGCCAGCCAAGGATGGCAATTTTCTTAACCCTTCCTTGTCCAGGCCACGTACTCTGACAGGAGGTAGCTGACGCTGACCATGGTCTGTTTCTTCGGGTCTGTTGCAAATGAGTCTCGACCACAGGTGACATGGTGCTCCCTCTGCAAAACAGAAGCCCAAAGAGACATGGGGAAATATAATATCTTTCAAGAAAACGAATGCTCCTGATTAGCAAAAGACGTTTCCAAGGGAGGTCTGAGTGACATATGAAGCCAACGTATACAGAGTCAGGCCACTTGTCTAGGACAGCGGCTGCCAAACTCGCAACTGCCGGGTTACAAAAAAGCCGCCCCCCTGCTTGGAGCGGTGCTTACCATTCCAGCACTGCTGCCACACTGCCCACCCGATCAGTACAAAACGACACTCTGGGCAGCTGCTTCTGTAGCTTTGAACCCAGATTTCCAGGCAGATGTGACTGTGCGGAGGGTCGCGCTGTACCGATTGGGTGGGCAGATCGTCCGGCACAAGGCAGAATGGTAAGCGCTGCTCACTGAGGGGAGGGTCTTAGCACTGCGCCAGGTCCAGCCCACACTCTGATGGGTGCTAGCCTGGGTGCTAGACTCATAGGCTGGGGCTCTCCAAAATCTCAGGCAGAGGTCTTGCCGACCAGCATGTTTAACCGGAGATGGCAGGGCGATTAAAGTAGTGGGAGAGGCATTCACCTTGCTAAAGTAGCTCTGGCCCTTACAAACCTCCCTGCCAAAACGTTGCTGCAGAAGGCATGCTGCAGACCTGTGACATGTGCTCTTGCAACGCTAAAGGACAAAGCAGATCACACAGGAAAACGCAGCCTAGAAATGCCGTTGTAAACAAACATCAAGTAAGTCAATACGCACAGGTTGATCCCAGAGCTGTTGTGGTGGAACGGTGGTATTTGGCTCAATTTTCTGGAATTTACTCAGAGCTTCCTCGTGGATTTGCTGCAAGTGATGCTCGAGAGGGAAGTTACCATATGTGAAAAACCTGTAACGTAATTGAAGATTTAAAGGTAGGGTTTTTTGGACAAAACAGAACATACGAAGACTTGGCCTCAAAATGCCTGCTTGCATATATTGGAGAGGCACCACTTTTCTGTTCAGACTTCAGCTCCTTTGTGCTTCATCAGGGGTTTGGAAGTTCTCTTGACCAGCAGAAGCATTTTCCCCAGAAGCGCAAGAGTTGGATGGGGAAGAGTTTCCTAAAAGCCACACTGCGTGACAGGCCGACCACATATAGCTTTGGCATCCTGGCCAAAATGCGATGATGAATAACATCTCCTGCCACTGAATTGCCACTTCATAAAATACATTCTGCGGTGACCACACATAATAATTTCAACCAGGATGAAGTAAATCAAATACTTCTAGAACAGCGGTTCTCAACCTGGGGGTCGGGACCCCCTTGGGGGTCGCCCAACCGTTTGATAGGGGTCGCCGAAGGCTCCCTCTTGCTGCCTGCCTGCCTGGTCTCCGAGGCGAAACGGCGGAGGAGGAGGCGGCGGCGGCGCTGCTGCCCCTCAGCTCCCTCCTCCTTGGCCAGCGCCAGTGCCTGCAAGCCTCCCGCTCGCTCAGCGGCAGCTGCAGCCACTGAGGCTCTCGGTCATGTCTGTCTGTGCGGGGGAGAGGGAGAGGATGGGCTGCGAGGAGCCGAGGCGGGGCCAGTCCGCCAACACTCGCTCGCGATCCCTCATACACACACCGCCCCAGTGACATGCACCGCGCGAGGGCCCAACCAGGAGCAGCAGCAGCAGCACCCCCCCTGCGGACCCTCTCCCCCTCTCCCCCCCAACCTGCTGTGGCCGCTGAGTGAAGGAGCCTCCGTGCACTTGTGGAGGACCTCCGGGTTACAGGACTGGCAGGGAACGGGGGGGGGAAGGCGAGGGGGGTGCGAGTAGCCATTCTCTGAGGAGGCGCCCTCTGGCTTCTTCTCACGTGCCCGGCGCCTACTCTCGGAGCTTCGCTCAACTTGCTGGAGCGCGGGCGGCGACCAGTCTCGTGCGCTTGCTGTTCAGCCGCCCTTGTCTGCCCGCGGGAGGCGGTGGCAGCAGAACCTTGTGCAACCCACCCCTGGCCGGGACGAGCCAGTGGTCTATGGGAAAGCCCTGAACTTCAGTCACGCTCTCCAGAGTATCTCAGCAGGACGAGGAAGAGACCCTTCGCAAAGGATCGGGGCAGTTCACGATGCCTGCTGGTGCTCTGACCCTAGTTATAAGCAGACAAGCCAAA
>JAJKFI010039460.1:12867-62932 GCA_029204185.1 Lerista edwardsae | reverse complement strand
CCACCATTTTTATTTTATTTACAAGTGATATGTTGGTTATTTAGAACAATTTTAGATTCTTGTAAATGCCAATAAAGGTCTTTTGTATTTGTATTTGTATTTGAACTCTAGATCAGAGTTTGCCTGTTAAGGCACCTGAAAGCTCAAACCAAAGTTGGAGTCCTAGAAGAAAACCATGGTTTAGAAATACAAGAAATAAAGTGAGTTTAGAACTCATTGGAGTTCTCAAACACCTAAACCTCTAAACAAGAGACTTGTAGATAGCACAATCATCCCAGACCTACATGGAGATACCAGAGACTGAATCTGGGACCTACACTCACAGGTATTCCCATGCACAGTCTGACATGATACAGAACAGGCACAGGATGACAATAGCAGCGAGAATGTGGATGTAGAGCCAGAGGCAGATCTAAGGGAGGGCAAAGCTCTAAGTTTTGCAAGAACCTTGCAGAGGAAATCACTCCTCTCCTGCACCGTTTTAGCCAATCCTCACAGGGAAAAGCAACATCTTGGCGTTGCTTACTGGCTACAGCAGCAAGGGAGAGGAGGGATTTACATGACAGGGTAGGGCTCCTTGCAACACTTAAGAGCTCTGCCCTCCCTGTAGATCCGCCTCTGTGTAGAGCCACTAACTGTGCCACTAATTCAGGTTTTCAAACAATCACAGTATTAAGTTTGATTCAGCTTAATGTTGGAGTTTACCCCTGGACACGTCTTGCAAAAATACGTCTTGCAAAAATTTATTTGCAGCTTAACGCATTTTCATAAACAAAAGTGACCAAAAATAACAAACGACGACTTACAAATGCTCCTTTCATTTCATTGAACACAATTCCTTTGAAGACTAAGGGTGTCTGAGGGTCTGTCGGATTCTCATGTTCTAACCTCCAGCCTTCTTGCCTGTATGTGATTAAGAGATGCACAGCATTGAACATTCCTTCTGAATTTAGCATACTAGCACACTAATGCCCAAACGCTGAGAAATCTTACCAGAAATCTAGATGCCTCAAACAAGGAAAAAATACTGCATCCAGATACACAGACAGAAGATTCTGAAAATCCTTGGGATTTTGGGTGGAAAATGGGTAGAGAGTGTAGTCGCTAGCTGGAAGGAAAATATGTTATATTAAAAATATTAATAAAACCCATTGCACATTTAAGCTGTAGTGCTATAGCCCAGTGGTTCCCAAATGTACCGTTGTCACAGCACCCTTCTTTTGCAGTGGCCTCTTCTTCCTGGCTCTCCTGGGTACTTCCTTGGATCTTGCACAATCCAAGATGGCAGCACCTGGGAGAACTGGGAAGAGGCCGCTGGAGAAATCGCACCACGTCCCTGTGAGTTCACCGTGGCACCCTCAGGCTGCATGGAGCAGTTTGGGAACCACTGCTATACACATCTGAGATCACACCTGAGTTCCCTACAGCATACAATGTAGGACCGTGCTTAATGTGCAAAGTACTTTACAATCTTAAATCTGATTTACAGACAGACACCTGTAAGGTATTATTATATTCTGGACATTTTAGTGCATCAGGATTGCTCAGCGTGTTTTCCATGACACCACAAAAAGGATTTTGCTGTCCATATATGTGAAGCTGCCTTATACAAAATCAAACCACTGGGTCCACCAAGTTCAATCTTTCCACTCTGCTGGTAAAAGGTCCTCTTTTCCCAAACCTGCCACCCTTTAAATAAAATTGCACTTGGGACCTTCCACATACAAGGAATGGGATCCACCACTCATATATAGACTCTTCCAAATAAAAAAGAGGGGTGTACGTTCTTGCATGCAAAAAGTGTCCTCAGCTCTAAGCTAACTCCAACTACAAAATATTAAATGAAAGTTTTCAGATGCCTACATTATTACAGTCAAGGGGCATGTACTGATGAGACACTGAAAAAGGGACATTCTGCCAGCATACCAAAAGACTGAATGTCACAATACGATTGCATTTAGTTTTAGCAGGCATTCTCATTTTTCCAAGATCTCAACATTATACACACAAGACTTGAGCATCTGATGAGAAAGGCACTGAGCGTCTTGGGCAGGTTTCATAAAATTAATTCCCCAGCTGTCCTAGTTCAGCAATGGCTAACCTATGTACATTGTGGGTTTCATCACAGAAGCCAAGCACCATGGATGTGCCAAAAATCCAGGAGGCTTGCGCTCACCTGTAAATGCATTCATGAACGTAGACAATGAGCGGTTAAGCATTTTGAAGAAGGGGTCTCGGACTGGGTACTTCTGAGAGCCACAAAGCACAGTGTGCTCAAGGATGTGCGGGACGCCTGTACTGTCCATTGGGGTAGTACGGAACTGAACGCTGCAAGATGAGTGGGAAAAAAAGTCTTAGTTTAAAATCTAGGAGTAAAGCCTCATCCTATAGCTCAAGATAATTTGGTATTCATGTCACAAAGAATGTTTGGACCCAGGATTTTTTTTTGGGGGGGGAGGGAGGACTCACTCTGTTCCCTCAACCTGGAAGGCATGAAAAACTGAGAAGTCTCTTGTGCTGCCCCTAACCTTGCAGGAGCTCCAGGCAGAGAGAGAATGGCAGAGCATATTTTGGGGGGATCTCAGGCAAATGCCTGCGCTTACCACCTAATGAAGCCAGCCTTGAATAGCAACCTTACAACAATGGCAAGATGTTCCCCCCATTCCCAGAGATTTGCCAATCCTGGAGTCAACACATCTCTCACTGGAGTTTAATAGATTATCTTGCCAAGGCAGTCTAGGTTATCGTTAGGACAACCTTGGACAGGGTAGGGTAGATAGGCTAATCTCAAGAATGTGCAACACAAAGAACGTATCGGCAATACTATTTTTCAACCCAGTTTCTTAGTTTAAAAAAGGGAAAGAAAAAAAAAGAAACCTCTCAAAGCAACCTCCACTGATCAGAATCTCAAGACTGTACAAGCCGCAGACATTGCGTGTATGTGAAAACAAGAGACACAGGCTCTGCTCCACAAGCTTAGAAAGAGCGGCTCCTTCTCAAGCCGGTGGCTGAGGCCAGGTAGGACTTGCCATGGGATTCTTCCTGGATTACACCCTCCTAGCAGTGAATGTGACTGCTAAAAAATAAAAAAAATGAGCCTCCTTTAAAAAAATGGAAAAGATCAGGCCAGCGATTTTCAGTCTTTTTCATCTCACTGAGAAGGTGCTAAAATTGTCAAGGCACACACCAGCAGTGCTTTCACAACTGACAAAGTATACTACACTGCTAGTGGGTGGGTTCCACTAGCTCACATTCCCCAATGGCCTGATTAATAAATGACCCTCCTGCAAACTCCTGTGGCACACCAATGTAGCTGAAAATTGGATTGGGTTGTTAACAGTCAGCACATTTACTCAAAATCAAGCAAAATGCCATCCCATACCCCTAGAGCAGTTATGAGGAACCTTTGTAACGTGTAGCCTACTGGTGTTTCACTCCCCGCTCCCAAATGAAAGAGAAATGATTATTTATATATTAATGTATTTTTAAAAGTAGAGCCCAATCGTATGGGGCAATGCATTTTTATAAAGAAACATCGATGATAGCGAAACATCATCATTACAAAAATGAAATACTAGTAAAACACACTCAGTTGGTGTCAGTTGCTGGTGAACTCTGGCGTGTCACCTTTGACACAAGTGTCGTAGGTTTGCCATTACTGGCCTAGGGGGTTCAGGGCAGTGTTCATGGATTTGCTGCACCCTATTTTATCCTTTCAACATCCTTGATGCCTTGGCTGAAAGACTGAGGTGTACCCAAGAACACCTTGGTGAACTCCACGGCTAAGCAGGTTTTGACCCAGCTTCCTTTGCTCCAAGTCAAAAACTTATTTCATCCAGTGATGCTGATGTCAAGCTAAGATCAGGGAGCTGGTATGCGTTGATGTAAAGCTACAGCATTTTCAAAGCACAAAACTGATATTAGGAAGTAGACAAGTTCCCAAGAGATGTTCAAGGGACACAATGGTTCTTGTCCAACAAGCTCAAAAGGCTTAAAAGTGCCACACTGTTGATAGCATCATATACCTGAAAAGATTATTGGAATCCTCTCGTGCCACATGCAAATACTTGGCTCCCGTCTGATCATGGCTGAGCTGAACAGTTGTTAAGCAAAACTCAGGTACAGCTGTCACCTGTATTGGGGGAGGGGAAAAACACAGCAGTTAATGCTGCCTTGCAGATAAGTCAAGCAAAGTTACTAGTCCACACTAGTTTTCATTATGTTGATGTTACTCATGGGGAACACACCGATGGCTGGGGTAACTAGCTTCAATCAGGGACATGCTGCCCAGCCTCTTGTGCAGAGTATTCTAGAGAGGAAGTGCCCCAGAAGGGACTCTCTCCTGTTAGTTCAACAATCTAGAAGCAGAGATGTGGTAACTTCTTGCTGACCAGTTGCAGGGATTATGGCCAAGTACACGCCACACAAACTGGTTTTGAGATGGCAGGTCTAGGCCAGGGCTTTCCTTGAGAGCTTTACTGTGAGTTTGTCAATGAGAAGGTCAAGAATGGCAGAGAAGCTCCTGTGAAAAAGAGCCATCCCACCAGTCAACCTTCCCCCTGCATGATGGGAATGCTGGGCTTGTTCTATGGTGCAGTCTTGGTTCACACCAGACACAAGCCTGGCCTCTACAGAAACAGACTGTGCAGCTAAAAGACATTTCAGAATCTGCTGCACCCTGGCACCCAAGTCAGTGGAAAGGGGTTCTGAAAGGTGAAGCTCTTGCAAACCTTTGGTCTGACTGAATGCCCCCAAATGCCAGAGGCAGCAACAACAACAGAATGGTATGGTTCTGGGCAGGGGTACCTGGCTTACTGTGAACCCATGGATGTGCTCGCCAGTCTTGTACTGCAGCGCTCTTTCATCTGCAGGACTGCTCCTCCACCGTCTCTGATTGAAGGATCTGGGAGTGAAGGCACTTTAAAAAAGAGAGAGAATTAGATCTACAAGCATTCTGCCAACACTAGAAGGCTCTGCTCTTGCTCTGAGTCTCCAGTGCAAGAGATCCATGAAGGAAACTCTACAAGCCAATGTGAAATAGTGGATAGAGCTGGATTAGGACCAGGGTCCAAATCCCTACTTAGTCACAAGACTTACTGGGTAATCTTGGGCCACTTACTGCCTTTCAGTCCTTACACGGTTATTGTAGATAATCAAATAATTAAAACACAAAAACTGTGCCCATTTTTAAATGTACACACAGAGCTCAAAATGAACAATAATCATTTTGGTAGGGGAATGGCAAATTTAAGGTTTTTGCCTAAATAGAGAACTACTACTACTACTTTTAAGAGAACTTAAAAGATAGATGACCCAAAAGCCTCACACTTAAGACTTCATTATTAGGTTTCTTTATTGCTGCTTAGATTGTTTCATTAAGTGAAGCTAGGAGGAACCACCAGAGAATCAAAATCAGATAAAACTCAAAAGAGACATATGAGAATGGGTAGGATTTGAAGGAAAAGGCCCGACTGAGATTTTGGAAGATAATCGGGGCACAAAGGAGGAGGTATTATTTGCATATGAAGCATGTAAAAAAGGCAAAAGGTGCGTCACAACAAACTGGGGAAGAGCAGGAGAGTAAACATTGCAAGTTGGACACTGCACATACTAGGCAGTATACAAAAAGGAAAATGAAGAGACAAGGTTCTGCAGGATCTGCAGCAGGTGAAAAACTCAGTTTCAGACTTGCTAGAAGATGCAAGAACGCATGTAACTAAGCCATAGCCTTGCCCTGCCCATGCCACTCTCTCTTATCTACCAATTTCCAACAATGTATGTGTACATATCACTGGGTGTGCAGAGGGTTCTAGGACAGGCACTGAGAAACTAATGGGCATCATCTGCAGCACAGAAACTAGGAAAGAAAACTGACAGGCAACATCTGCATTGTGAAAACCCTGGGGTACAATTTTAAATATGAGAATTTGTTCCGTATTACTTATGGCACCACAACACTGGAATGGGCCTAAATACACCTAGTCTGACCCATTGCTGGAATGGCAAGGTCACTTCCACTCCCGCACCCTGCCTTCACAAACTGGGCAACACAATCCAGACGGCACCATAAGAATATGCTGAAAGGCCAGAAAGACCATCTAACTCAGCACCCTGCTTCAAACAGTAGCCCATCCGATGCCTCTGGGAAGACCGCAGAGAGGGCATGAAGAAAAGAGCCCTTTCACCATTTGTCCCTAGCACCTGGTATTCAGAGTATATACTGCCTCCAGACATGCTAACAGCCTGACTGATCCACAGCCGGAAAAGCAGGTGATGACGACAGCAAACCAGCAGCAGATGGCTGCCGAAGAGACTAACTTGCCCTGCAGGTGAAGATCTCAGGTCTCCGATCCATGGCTTGGACGGAACAGAAAGAAATAACTCTTCTCATCCCTAAACCTGATCATGGCCCCCAAACCTCCACAAAACGTATCCACTGAGAGCTCCAGAATAGAAAGAGATTTGGAAGACAGGCCTTTGGAAGATTTGGAAGACAGCAGCCCTCAACCCAATTCTTTCTAATGTTGTCAGTTCCCAATGGACACAGGAAGAAAGGGAAAAAAGGAGTGTGGGGAGATCCAAAAACAGCCTCCTGTTTCCAAGGAGTCACAACTGTGCTTGTGACAGGGCTCCCCAAACTCTGTTAGGTGTATAAAGGGCTCCCAAAACCAAAAGGTTTAAGAACTACTTTTTTTAAAAAAGAGGTGCTTTGAAGAGGTTTAAGGGTCCAACCTATAGAAGCAAACTAGCAGCGAGAATAGAATTAAGCGGCTTGAGGACTGCCAGGTGCTGAGCAGCTAAAAAAAGAGAGGTGCATCATCACCTCTGGCCAAGAAGCCCCTTTCACTCCTCAGAGCCCAACTGCAGCCTGCTCCGGGTAAATAAACAGCCATTGGGAAAAGACACTCTGTACGTGCTCAGAAACTCTCTTAACTCTCTATGCGCCAGTCCTTGCACTCTGGTGCCCGTTAACAGGATCCATTCAGCCTCTGATTCAGAATATGGAATTGGGCGAGACGTGTGTGTGTGGGGGGGGGGGAGGACTGATAAAAAGGGGCCTCTGAGCATGGGCAGAGTGTCCTCCACTATCATCACCGAGTAGAGGCGAGAGAGTGGGCTGAACAAGCCAGGCATCGCCGTTTCCGCTTCACCCCATCAGCGGTTCCTCACCGGCCGAAGCTCCTCCGCGCCAGCCACCGTCCCGCAGCGCGATACCGGCCCCACATGGCCTAGCGAAACCTTCCCGACGGCCACCGCAAACAGGACTGGAAGCAGCAGGGGAGGCCCCGTGACACGCATGCGCGGAACTCCACGGAGGGCCGCCCCTATAACGCCATGGGCCGCCCCGACTCGCAGGCTCCTCCCTTCTTGTCTCTCGCGCTGCCCGAGTGATGCGGGGCCGGCTGGGCTCTGCCTCTTCCGGCGAGGGAAGCGACTGTCCGACCGCCTCCACGGCGCCCGGTGCGCCGCTAAGCATGCTTTCGCAGCCAGGGGAGCCGTGCAATGAGATGGCTGAATGCTCGTAAACGTGTTTACTCAGAAGTAAATGCCATGGAGCTCAGTGGCACTTAGAGCACAATCCTATGCATGTATACTCCTATTCCAATCCTGTACTCCTGTACAATCCTATTCCATTGTATTCAATGGAACCTACTCCCAGGAAAGTGCGTATAAGATTGCACCCTTACTCTCCGGTTAAGTGTGCTTAGGAGCAAAGACTAACAAGCGGTCCGCCCTCTGCATGGACTAAAATAAGGCTAATTTATTATTGTGAATATAATATATTGTGAATATTGAATATATTGTGAATATTGTGACTCCCTTGTGAAGGTGCTAGGGATTTCTGCCGCACAGAGCTATCCTATGCATGTAGAGTTACCAGATACCAACTGGGACAGAGTGCCTATATCTTTATCCCTTATCCATGCTCCTTGGGACGGAAGGTGTCTGGATTTTGGAATTTTCTGGATTTTGGAATAGTTACATAAATATAATGAGAAATGCTTCCTCTTGCTCTTTTTCACAGTGACCCAATTGTGTGTGTGCTGGCTGCTTTTATTTGACATTTTTCAACTATGGCACGCACCACAGAGCCGAGAACAGAACTTACAGCCTGTACCTGTATAGGATAGGATACACCCTGTTGGATACTATGGAAATTACATCTGTAAACATGCATATGCTTGTTTTAGCTGTACTTCCTAAAGCACCAGCAATCCTTAAAGACCTTTTACTCACTAATCTCTAACTCAGTGGTATTCAAACTGTGGGTTTGACCCACTTGGTGGGTTGCGACCTGATGTCAGGTGGGTCATGGAAAGCTGGGAGCAGACCTGACTCTTGTTATATTCCTTTTGTGAGTTTGAATTTTCAAGCAACAGTCTTTAAAAATTTGGTTTTTAGTTCAGTGCTTTTCCATCATATTTTGTCCTAATCTTGCTTTCTGTCAGGGATATTTCCTGGTTGTACAATTGCTGCAGTCCAAGAATGCCAATTTGCATTTCAGGAGTGTCATTTTATTATGTTACAATGATAGCACTTCCTTGCTTGATGATGTCACTTCCAGCTGTGACATCACTTCCAGGTTAATGATATCACTTCTGGTGGGTCCCAACACGAGTGCCATTCAAAAAAGTGGGTCCTGGTCTAAAAAGTTTGAATACCATTGCTCTAACTGATATGAGTGATCAGGGTATAGACCTTGGAACCTGCCTTTTCTCCTTTAAAAAAAATAATTTCAATATATTAATAATTATTATATCCTATTTGTGGCTTCCATATGCCACATAGCAGCTGTGAGGAGGTGACAACAATCTGATTGATTTAATGCTTTTGTACTCAGAAGCACTCTGAGTTAAATAGTGTTTAATAAAAGTGTAAAATCCCTCTGTGCATACATTTTATCACAAATGTAAATTTGACCAATGGTATAAGAGCTGCATGGAATGCTTATAAGGGCAATTACAGTACTTTATCTGTGATATCAGGTCATGTACAAATCGGGCGTTACAGTATTTGTGTCACATAAGAACATTCACGCAGCATGTCATTGGGACGAGAGAAGCTGAATGCACATTCTAGCTAGTGTATTCTGTTTGCATAGTCAACCAATTATTTTAAGCCCAATCCAGTTTAAGCTTTGTGCATTTAAACTGATGGTCATTTTTTTCTGTTCTTATCTTTCTTTACCAGCTGTGTTATGCAGCCACTCCTTGGCTCCTCTCTGCCTCTCTCACTCCAAAAGAACACCTAAATACATTTTACTAACATTAAAATGCAAAGCACTTTTTTAAAGCAAGTGTTTTTCTCCCTGAGGGTCCAATAACATTTTTTGCAGTAAATCACACATCTCCACGAAAACACAAAAAAAGTGTTGATTTGCTTTTCACAACCAGCTTTCATTCTGCTAGCTTCTGTCTGGTGAATAGTTTCCCTAAATGGTGACCATGTTGCATAGAAGGTGTCTACATAGCTACAGGAAAGTAGAAGGTAGCTACAGGAAAAATAGTAACAGTATGCTGTTTTTACTTTACTCTAAATTCTGTCCCCGTACCCAGATCTTTCGGTACATCATAGCAGTTCAAAAAGGGGGGGGCAGAAAATCAAATGCAAATAGCAAATTATCTAAATTAAAAAATCTCACTAATTCTGGAAGATTAAAATCTGCAGCTAGCACCACTTGGAGTTTGGGCCTTCACGGCCCACACAAATATTTATAGCAGTTCTGGCAGTTGCTTGATGAATTTTGTGTGGCTATTTTGTGTGAATGAACTTGAAAGATATTGCACAATATCAAAAATGGAGCAGCATCTCCAGGAGAAACACACGCACAAAGTATCACAACTGTGAAGCAGTCACCAACATTACTTTAAAGTGTGTGAATTCTGACATCTTTGTAATGCGTAACAGGAATTTGCAGTGGTAGGGAGATGCCTCTTCCGTGATTGGCTGAAACTGCTCTGATATCTGAGAGGTATAGGGCAAGCAGAAGAGACTCTGCCTACTTGATCCTAGAGAGAGGCACAGCAGAGGGAAGAACTGAAGAAAGTAAGGTAGAAGAAACAGAGACTTAGGTAAGCAAGAGCTGGAGAAGGCACTAAGTTGAGAGGTGGAGTGGTGTGGAACACAGGATAAGGAGAAAGCCAGAAAAAGCCAGAGATTGAGGCCAGGTTCATAGGTGAGCAGAGCGAGATGATCAATGAGGTGGAAGCAGGAACGGATCCACTGGCCCTGCAAGAACGCATCCTGCTGCCTCCCACAATGTCTTGCATGTGTCCCGCTGCTTTTTGTTGCTACCACTCCTCCTAACTCATCCAGCTGGGAGGACAAGGAGAGACAAAGGGGACGTGGTGAGATGTGGCAGAATGCAGTGATCTCAACCCTGCTCCCTTAGTTTGCACTCTGGCACCACCACCATTCTCCAGAATTGCAGAAGGAAGTGGCACCAGAGCTTAAGGAAGGGGGTGGTCTCCAGATTGCCACGCCCTGCCTCTGCTTTCCTAACAGCTGGGTAGGCAAGGAGGCAATAGCCAGAGGCATTCCTAGAGGGGGGTCACAGCACTAAGTTTTGCGAGCTGTCATTCCCCCTCCTCTTTGTAGCCATTTGTAGCCTCCATTTTGCTCTCACCGCTGGGAATGGCTCCAAAGAGGAGGGGGAGCGACTGCATACAGAACCTAGAACCTCTTGGTATGCCTCTGGCAACAGCCTCAGGGTTGTTGTTTTTTCCTCCAGCAGTAATGGAGGGAGAGGTAGCTATGGCTGCCCCAATCCTCTTCCCTCTCCCTCTCAACAAACAAGAAGAGGATTGGAGAGCTGATTGAAGTAGCTTCCATGGGCAGCAGCTTGGAAGGAGCAGACACAGGGCGCGAGGGGCACACCATGCCAGTCAAAATGGTGACTTCTGTTGGCCTCATCCCTAGGCCAGCCCTGGGTGGAAGAATCCGGAGGTGGTAGACTGGCGTGTTGTAATTTCAGAATAACATTTTTGAATGCTCCTTATGTATAGAGAAAAATGCTTTGCGATCTGAACACCAGGACAGCAGGGGGTGGGCCAGGATAGAAGCCATTTCCCTTGTGTGCTGGTTGTTCTTTGCAATTCTTGGAAGTGCATGTATCAAGAAGATGCATCTTTTTGTTACATGGAAGAGCCATCAAAAAGGACCTCTTCCCCCACTTGCAGGAAGAAGTGGTACAGCCCCTGATTTCCACCACCTCATACTGTTAACATGTGTAGATCAGGCCTGACAGGAGAAAGGAAAACAGGTAGAAAAGGCCTTCAAATGGCCCGCTGATCAGCTGACCTACCCCAGCTTTGTCATGAATGAAGAAAGGGTGAGGAATCCTCCCTTTTACTATTCAACGACACTTCGGATTGCAGGTCAGTGGGTGACTGTGGACGCAATTCTAAAATGAGTTAGGCCGGCACAACACACTGTGGGTGTAATCCTAAACTGAGTTAGGCCAGCATAAACTAATGCAGCAAAGTTTGGCCAGCACAAGGGACACCGTAAAGTATGTTTGGCCCACTCTCGGAGTCAGAGAGGCCAGCACACAGACATGTACCATCTTCCCTGACTCCGAGAGTGGTCCAGACACACTTTATGGTGGCCCTCGTGCTGGCCAAACTTTGCTGGCTTAGTTTGTGCCAGCCGAACTCCAGGTTAGAATTGCGCTCTGTAGCAGTTTTGGTGAGCTGTTTAGCAGATTAGGGGTGCAATCCTAACCTGGAGTTAGGCCAGCACATTTAGGCCAGCAAAGTTTGGCCGGCACAAGGGACACCATAAAGTATGTTTGAACCACTCTCGGAGTCAAAAGGCTGGCACTCAGACATGCTCCATCCTCCCTGATTCTGAGAGTGGTTCAAACACGCTTTACAGTGAGCCTTGTGCCAGTCAAATTTAGCTGGCCTAATTTGTGCCAGCCTACCTCCAGGTTAGGACTGCACTCTAGGTTAAGCAGGATTTATCTTAATTTGCAAAGGAGCAGATTTATCTTTCAAAGAACTGCTGCCTGCTAGTCGCTCAGGTTTGTCAATGATGGCTTTAATTAGCTTGCCAAGTGGGTGCTTTGATCTGGCAGGTGCTCACTTTGTGGAAAACTTAATTGCAAATAACGGGAAGATAGCAAGATACCGTAAAGCTGCATCCTGATCATCAGAACAAAGCCCATTGAGATTTCAAAGCAGGAGGGGCTTAATCTACCTTCTCTCAGGAGGGTGGGCAGTTGGTAGTTTTGTGTAGGTCGTGCATGTGCCAAATACTCTTCCAGGTAAAAAATATGTCCCCTGCAACTTTCAGACTGATAGGTTAGGTCCTTGTCAGCAGGAAAATAAAAATAAAACCATGCAACTAGATTATGAATCTTGCAAATAGACTGAAGATCTGAATGAACATACTCAGAATGTATGAACATTTTCTTGTTTCATCTTCAACGTGATTCTCAAGCTAAGGGAGTGCCACCCCCATGCGCCACACAGAGTAGAGTTCATTATGATCAGTGACATGGCTCTTCTGTTGTCCATTAAAACAAAGGTTTCTCTTTCATCTCTGCTCCTAATGAAGACCAGCTACCTCTAACTGCTTAATTATTAAAGGCACGGACTACTAAAACGATATTCTGTCAGATTGCTGGCTAAATCTGTAAATGGGAGAAAAAAAATTCCAGTTATTCTTTCTGGAAGGAAACCCCAGTTGAAGTTAGGAAGACTGTAGGACCATTTTCGTACTATTTTGGTATCCACAGGGAGGCTGGAACCAATCCCATGTGGGTCTATAGAGGGAAGACTGTAATGGCATAATTTTGTTGTTAATTGAAACATTAATGCTTCCTGAGGCACCTGGTGGGCCACTGTGAGATACAGGAAGCTGGACTATATGGGTCTTTGGCCTAATCCAGTGAGGCTCTTCTTATGTTCCTAGATGATTCTGTTTTATTTACCTTATATTTCCCTCAGGCAGGTCCGGCTCTAGCAGCGGCGGGGCCCAATGTGGGGCATGCCTGCAGGGCCCCCAACCCTCCCTGCAGGGCCCCCAACTCAGAAAGAAGAGCTCTGTTCATGCCAAGCAGCAGTGGGGCCCAATATGGGGCATCCCTGCGGGGCCCCCAACCTTCCCTGCGGCCCCCCCACTCACCAAGAAGAGCTCTGTTCGTGCCACGTGCAAAGCATGTCATGTGGAAGTAGTAGGTGGTGATATCATAACATCACTGCCAACTGCTTCCAGGTGGCCCATCTTGGGCTGTTCAGAGGCAGAGGCAGGTGGGAGAGACCAAGGTAAAGCTGCTCTGCTCGCCCCACTGACTTACAGCCAGTAGTGTCATCCGGTAACGAGCTGCCGGAACGCTAGGCGGGACTTACCGCTTGATTGACAGGCTGTCCGTGACGTGTTACCGCCTGCCCACCTGCCGTGCAGGCTCCCTCCAGTTGGCAGGCTCCCCCTCTGCTGCTTGCCCAGGCACCCGGCACCCCCCCAGGCAAGTGGGCACCCCCTCCAAAGCCAGGGGTGCCCGCGCAGTGGGCGGGCAGGTGGCGACACGTCACGGACGGGCAGCCAATCAGGCGGTAAGTCCCGCCTAGCGTTCCGGCAGCTCGTTGCCGGATGACACCGCTGCTTACAGCCCATAGAGATCCCAGCTGCAGGCAATATGCTCACCCTGCTAGTGCGGGGGCCCCTGAAGCACAGGGCCCGATGTGACGACATTGGTCACATTGGCTTAAAGCCGGCCCTGCCCTCAGGATTTTACCTCAGAATGACAGATGCAGTGGAGTGGCAGCAAAATACAAATTTCTGGCTGTCTTGCGTCCTCCCTGAGGCATCTCGTGGACCACTGTGAGATACAGGAAGCTGGACTAGATGGGCCTTTGGCCTGATCCAGCAGGGCTCTTCTTATGTTCTTATTAATATGTTAAAGGCCATAGGCTCACAGAAAAGAATTGTGTGGTTAATTTGTAATGTAAAGCATTTTGCAAATGTTCTTTTATTTGGAGGTTTCAGTTGGAGGCTGGATGGCCATCTGCCAGGGATGCCATAACAAATCCATGTCTGAGCAGGGGGTTAGACTAGATGGCCTCCAAACTTCTTTCCAACTAGGATTTGAGGGCCAAATAGAATAACGTCTCATTTCTTTTATTGCATTTTACTCTCCATTTCCCCTCCCTCTTATTGTGCATTTATTCTGCCACAAATATTACTGTATTTGCACCCATATCTCTGTCTCTCGCTCCTTGCTGAATGCCAGGCTCCACTGAGGTGTGGCATTATGTGCCTATGGGATAAGGTCCCTGCACACATGTCTGTTCCTCTGTGAGAGCATGTTATCTTGCATTGTCGTAGAACACATCTGGTAACACTGCACTGCCTGATCCTATGCACATTTTCTCCAAGGTGCCAGTAAGTCTAATGAGACAATTCAATGCTATGTGGCATTGGAGCACTCTGTCACCACACCAGAAGTGCTGCTGGTACAGCGGCAACACACACAGCAAGGACCCAGCGCTAAAAGCTGGTGCCCTAGCACAGTGGTGTCATCTACAAATAAGGAACGGGAATGCTGGGCGGGACTTGGGCAGGACTTCCGCATGATTGGAAGCCCACCTGTTTCGTTCCGCGGCTGCTCTGGCCTTGGGGGGGGGGCTGCCCCCGGTTTGCGCGCCCCATCCTTGCTCGCCCAGGCTCCGGCGCCCCGCACCTCTCCCCCCCAGCAAGCAGGCACCCCCCCCAAGGCCAGGGCAGCTGCGGAACGGGACAGGCGGGCAGCCAATCACGGATAAGTCCCGCCCAGCGTTCCTTATTTGTAGATGACACCACTGCCCTAGCAGGTGCACCACTGGAGCATCCAGGCACCGCTAGAGGTGCTGAGTTGGTGCAAGGGGGGGATAGGCAGAGAGCAGGCCAGAGATCAAAGCTGCTGGGATGCAGGGCAGGCAGAGGTCACTTAATAGTGACTATGACACTGTCACTATGCTAGGCCCCTCTGCCCAACCTCATCTCTCCTTGTCCACTCAGCCAAAAGAGATAGTGCAGGTTTGAGTAGACCCATTGTACAGCACTGGGCTTACCTGGGTGTAAAGGAACAAAAGTTCCTGTACCCCAAGGAGGCATCCTGTTTGTCCCACCACCATAGGATACAGTGCGCACCTCTGTGGCATGGCTGCATCAGCCCTGGTGACGGGGACAGCAGCGGAGCCTGACTGATATAGGTTTGCAGCAGGGATGAACGGAGCCCCGAGTGCGTCCATGGCAGGGCGACGAAACCACGCCCCCAGCATGTCGCCCCGCCCCCATGCGTCACCCAGCCACACCTCCCTGTGCCTTGAATAGCTCCATTTTGGAGCGGAACGGGAGGGTGGGCCAAACAGCCCATGGGTTAGTCCGCGGACTCCACGCAATGGCGCCCCACCACTGCCGGCGCCCATGGCTCGCGCCACCCCGGGCTACACCCTTCCTCTGCCTCTGGTTTGCAGCTAGAGTTTTTCAAAAGTTAGCAAGTATGAAGTAGGACAGTATCCTGATTTGCACCAAAGTGCGTTTAGGTAGTACGGACCAGCTTGTATATCTCTCGGTACAGCTGGGATCTGAGGGAAATTCTTTTCTGACGCCTAGAAGGCAAAATGCCATGACAGTGTAAGCTCATTTAATCCTGTTTAAGCAAGAAAGAATAACTCCAGGATTCACATTGGGTAGATGGGATTGTCATGGGCTTTGCTCTAGTTACATTGTGTTCTGTCAACATCTATCGATTCCAATCACCTCTTAGATTTCCCTTTCTGCCCTCTTAAATGAAATTAACCTTGCTTTGTTTCAGATGGCTTGGAAGAAAGGGTGATTTTTTGAGTTACAGCACTGGAGAGCATTTTTTTAAAAGAAACAAGGACATATTAGTGTTAGCCTTGACTATTCTAAAGCACAAGCCCAAATATCCTTCCCCGTAAAGATACACCAGCCCTGTGCGTATGCTCCATTATATAATATGTGGTGTGCAATGATTGGCTAGGCCCGGGTCAGCTAATAGCAGCTCCTGACCAGGCAAGCTGTGGTTTGGAGAAACAAACATCACTGAGGGCACAACCCTAACCAGGAGTTAGGCCAGCACAGTTAGACCAGCAAAGTTTGACCGGCACATGTTTGGACCACTGTTGGAGTCAGGGAGACTGGTGCACGTCTGTGTGCTGGCCTCTCTGACTTTGAGAGTGGTCCAAACACACTTTAAGGCAGGGGTCAGGGAACTTTTTTACCTTTTACCCCAAAATATATTTAGATACGCCGATGTTACCCCCTTGATTTGATTTTTAATACAGGTACTTACTAAAACTACCAGTGAAAGTTAGGTGTCCTCTCTCTGTCCTATCTCTCTCAATGGCGCAACTAGTAGAGTCTAGTTGACTCTACTGAAGAAGCGGGCGGACTTGGAGGCGGGGCCCGGGGCATCACGCAGGGAAGCGTGTTATACACAAGAGCCTGACGCACTGCACTGCGTCAGGTCCTTGTACACTACAGTACTGTAACACACACAGCCGGGCATGCGTATAGAACAGTGATGGCGAACCTTTTGGGCTTGGTGTGTCAGAAATTTGGAAAATTCATAACTCAGCTCTGTTCGTGTGTCAACCCCCTCCCCCCCACACACACACGCTGCAGGGCTTGTCGCCCGAGTTTAAAGAGAGAGACGGAGGCGCAGACAGCGGGCGTGCGGAGGAACAAGTCTTTGCAGGGAATCGCTTGAATTCATATGCATGCCCGGCTGCCGTCCATTACCCCCAGGAATTTCATTTTTACCCCATTTGGGGTAATTTACCCCTGTTCCCTGACCACTGCTTTAAGGTATCCCTGGTGCCAGCCAAACTGTGCTGGCCTAACTCCAGGTTAGGGTTGCATCCTGAATCCCAGTTGGGCTGAGGGAAATGCAAACCACATACTGCTCTAAGGCTGCCTGCATTCCACGATCTATTCCAAGGTTCTCTTATTGGGGTTTCTCTGTGTTCATGATGTGGCTTTTCAAGACTTGATGATTCAGAGCTGAGCGTGTAAAATGCATTGATTGAAAAGAGTTCCTGTTGAGGAGCTGTAGGATAATAGAAGGGTTCTATATTATATATGGGGTCACTAGTTATGGCAAAAGTCTTCCCTATAATGAAGGGATTCACGTATTGGCGTGAGAGTTGGACAATAAGAATAGCTGACTAAGAAGAATTGATGCCTTTGAAATGTGGTGCTGGTGAAAAATGTTATGTATACCATGGGCAGCCAGAGTAACCAACAGAAATGTGCCTGACCACTTCCAGCCATTACTTCACTTCTAGGTTAATGACATCATTCCTTCATGGGTCCTGAAGATTGTCATTCTAAAAAGTGGGTCCCAGTGCTAAAAGGTTTAAGAAGCACTGTTTTAGGGTAGCTTGTTACACAGCTCCCCTTCATGCCTTGTTGTGGCGAAGGGGCTTGAGTAGCTCAATGAAGTTGTGAGCTATGCCATGTAGGGTTACCCAAGATGGACAAGTCATAGCAGAGAGTTCTGACTAAACTCCGCTGGAGAAGGAAATGGCAACCCACTCCAGTACCTTTGCCAAGAAAACCCAGTATTAAAAGGCTAAATGATACAATGCTGGAAGATGAGCCCCTCAGGTCAGAAGGCGTCCATTATGCTACTGGGCAAAGCAGAAGACGACTACAAGTAGCTCCAGAAAAAATTAAGTAACTGGGTCAAAACTGGAAGGAAGCTCAGCTGTGGATGTGTCTGGAAGTGAAAGAAAAGTACGAACAATAGCACGAATTTGGGCGAACTCCAGAAGCTAGTGGGGGACAGGGAGGCCTGTGATCCATGGGGTCGCAAAGAGTCAGACACGACTTAGCGACTGAACAACAATTACACAGCTCCTTTCATGCACATCTTCTTCATTTTAGTCATTTTAGTCCACAACTGTAGCACATCAAGTTGCTGCCCATAAATTTCCATTAGAAAGAACTCTATGTATCAAGTTGTAAAGATGAAGGAAAGCATCTTAAATAAATAGATGCCACACACTGCTATATTAACCCATCATTCCATTTGCAACCTGATATTAAAAGCATATTTTCTCACAGCATTCGTATCTGCTGGATGTGAAAAATAAATATGACTTAGCTGTTTTGCTGTTGAATAATATTAACATTCACTTTCCTTTATTACTGCACTACATTACTGGTACAAGATGTATCAAATGCAGGCTTGGTTGTCCAGCATAGCGTCAGATTATTTAAATGCGGATAAAATGATTTTTGTCGATCAGGCTTTTAAATTAACATTCACCAAACTATCTGTGACAAGAAAGGATTGCAACTAAGCACACTGCCTGTTTTGCTGAGTTTTCTTGGGGTGGAGAGGCGGAATTTAAGCAAACAAAACTGGACATGTAAATCCCCCCATTTCTAATTTACAAGGTGTATATATCCCATTTGCAGCTCATCATTCCTCCAAGGAAGTATGCTTAACAATATCTCATTGTATCTTCACAACAACCCTGTGAGGTGGGTATGGTTGAGAGACGGCAATTGCACCCAAATCTCTCAGTGACTTTCCTGGCTAATTTGACCATAAGTCTTTCTGATCCACGTCCATCTGCGAGTCCAATTTCATGACACTGATTTGCCTGTTTACAGAGCGATTAAACAGTGTCATCTTCTTTGCCTTCACAACACACCGTGTTCTAGTTTGTTAATTTTAGTTTACCCATAAGAGATTGAGGGTGCAATCCTAACCAACATTCCAGCCCGTGGATAAGGACAATGCAGCTCTGTGGGAAGGGAACTAACATTCCCTTACCTTGAGGAGTCCTCCGTGACTGCCCCCCTCAAATGCAGGATGCAGCATATGCCCCTTTGGCACTGCTATGTCAGTGCTGGAAAGTTGGTCAGGACTGTGCCCCGAGGATAACAAGAGATTGAATCTGGGTCCCAAACCACGGCTCTTCCTCACCAGCTAATACTGAGTCAGACCATTGGCCCATCTATCCCAAAAGGAAGCAGGGTCTGATGAAACGAACTAGCTTCACTCCCTGACACTTCTCCCCCAATTTAAGCCAAATCACGCCCTTGTCGCTTTCTATAGTGACAAAGTAAGGGCGCAATCCTAACCCCCTTTTGACCTGCTCAAGCCACTTGCGCCTGTCGAGCACCGTTGCAAACAGGCCATAAAGCACGTTCGCGCCAGCGGGAGGCATGCTGCACCAGAGCCGGCGCTTGCAGTGCCAGAGTGGGTGCCAGCCAGGTACACCGCTCCTGCGCTGGCTGGGTTTGGCAGGTGCAGGTGCAGTTCTGGGTGGAGGGGAAGGAGGGAGGGAGGGTAGAAGAGGGCTGGGGGAGGGCGTTCTGGTGGGCGGGGTGGCCCGGAGTGTTGGGTGGAGCCTGGATGTGGCATGCACAATGTGCATGTAGAGATACTCCAGAGATTCCAATAACAATCTATATAAATATAAATAAACCCACTTCTGTTGTGCTCAGAGCATATCGTAATGTCCAGAGACAGAGTCCTTAACGCCAGTGGTGTCATTCAAATGATTTAGGAACAGGAACTCACTTTTGAGTTCAAATTCAAATGTTGAAAAAAAAACACACAAAAACCCCCCGGAAGCAGCCACGGAGCCCGTTAGGATCCGGAACGCCCGTTCTGGTCCGTTCCCCCTGAATGACATCACTGCTTAATGCCCCTCCCACCAAATCCACAGAAAGAACAAACAGAGGTATTCTAGGAAATTGAAAGGTTTAAATACAAAAAGGGCCACTGTTTCGTGTAGGAACCATATTGGAACCTGTACATTATCCTAGAAGGGTCCACCTCTGAAATTGATGTAGAACAGGTATGCATCATCCCGCTAAAGTGGACCATCTCTGGCTCTCTGATCAGTCGTTTCAGTCGATCTCCCCCGCTCACATCCTCACTGTCTGCAGATTGTATTTGTGGAAAGCTGCTCAGAGGGCAGAGGGACACAGGGTGGCAGCAGAGTGCAGCAAGACGGGCCACGAGCACGCAAAGAAGGAAGCAAAAAGACAAGTGCTGCAGGAAGCTCTGAGGAAGACACTATTAATATAGCCTGCCTTTTGGGGGATGGCTTCACATGGATGGAAGAAGGTTAATTACTCCTTTCTTGGGGCAGTGCGTATGACCAGCCTTTTACAGTGATGTCAGTGCAACCGGAGAGCCATTCTCCATTCATATTTCCAGCGGCCACCTCCTCCCAACCTAGCAGTTCAAAAGCACCTAAAAATGCAAGTAGATAAATAGGGACCACTCTGGGGGGAAGGTAATGGTGTTCCGTGAGCTACAGTGCAGAGTCATGCCGGCCACATGACCACGGAAGCTTGTCCTCGGACAAAACGCCGGCTCTACAGGCTTTGAAACGGAGATGAGCACCACCCCCTACAGTCGGTCACAACTAGACCATTCGGTCGTGGGGAAAACTTTACCTTTACTTTAAGGATTCCTACAGCACAGAAAGCAGTCGAACAACATTAGGATCAGCAGCTGGGGCCCAAACAGTGGCTTTGGATCAGCTGGTTTCAGGATAACTGTGGATCAGTTTCAACGTTGGTGAGCGTTGGTTGAGATGCTGCAAGCCGTAAAGCGCAACAGCTTTACAGGTCGTGAGATTGAAACCCAGACTGGCCCTCCAATGCTGACAAAAGTGTTTACAAGGACCATGTTGGTCACTGGCAATACTGTCATGGACAGCCCCATTCCGAGCTGTCGGACTGCCTGTGTGAGCAGCGGTAGCCAAGTAGCTACTGCTGCATCCCACAACAGCCAGGCAGCTGCAGGAGGCTCTGCAGAAGAAGGGAACATTCGTCCCCGTCCCCTGCAGGAAGGGCATAGGGCAGGTGATGGCTCTCCGTGCCAACTATTTTGCCAGCACAGAGGTGAGGGTCTCCGTGTCAGGCCGCGCAACCCAACAAGGAGGACAGGATCCAGCAGCAAAGGTTGCCGCCTGTCCCGCCCTCCGCTCCACCCCTCCACCCACCCAGGAATGCCCTCCCACCCACCCCTGGGAATAGTGTAATGCCGGCAACCAGTGCACTCATTGCCACTGGTGTCGCATTGCCGCCTCCAGGTGGAGGGGACCAGCGTTGGCCCGGTGTTGGCCCAGCTCCAGCAGTAGCAGCTTACTGCCAGCGCTAGGAGTGCCTTAGGGCACTTTTACAATGCCAGCACCAATGGTACACTCAGTGGTGGGATTCAAGTAAATTAACAACCGGTTCTATGACGTTATAGCTGGAGCCAAGGTAAGCGAGTGGGTGGGGCCCGGCCATTTAACAACCGGTTCTATAGAACCTGGCGAACCCCCTGAATCCCACCGCTGGGTACACTCATACTGCTGCCGCTGTAGGGCTCAGGGTTGGGCCGTTAATGAGCAAATATGCAGGGTGTCTCAAGAAATGTAAAAGGTAAAGGTTTCCCCACGACCGAATGGTCTAGTCGTGACCGACTGTAGGGGGCGGTGCTCATCTCCGTTTCAAAGCCTGTAGAGCCGGCGTTCTTGTCCGATCATGGTGGCCAGCATGATTCTACGCCGTAGCGCACGGAACGTCGTTACCTTCCCACCGAAGTGGTCCCTATTTATCTACTTGCATTTTATAAGTGCTTTCAAACTGCTAGGTTGGTAGGAGCTGGGACAAGCAACGGGAGCTCACTCTGTCACGCAGTCTCAAACTCCCAACCTTGCGGTCGAAAGCCCAGCAACAGCGGATTAGCTCGCTGCGCCACCACATCCCCTTTTAATTAATTCTATTTCATCCATGTGAATCAGAAAACACTCAAACATCGAACGCAGCAATTGGGGAGATATTTTCAAGATATGAGAGAGCCCAAATATCATGGGGGTGACCCTTTCAGCAGTGACACCTCAGCACGGCTCAGCAGCGGATGGTGGTGCTGGGATAGCCCAGGGGCTGAATAAAGAGCTTCTGAGGGTCACATCCAGTGATGTCATGCAGGGGGAACGCGGGGGTACGCGAGTACCGGTTTCTAGGATTATGGCTGGCCCCGCCCATTCGCCCGCCCACTTGTCGACTCCACCCCCTGCAACATTTGAATTTCCTGCATGTTTGAGTTGCCTGCATGTTCTCAGAGCCAGCCAGCCAGGCAGGCAGGCAGGCAGCAAGCGGAGCCTTGCCTTGCCTTGCCACTGAAAAATGAGCTGCTCTGGGGTTGCTCTCGAATACTTTTGGAACTGTTGGGTCACTTTAACATGAGGCCAAGCCTCCTTAACATGTTCTGGGGGTGCTGTGGAATACTGTTGCAACTGTTGGGTCAGTTTAAAATTGTCTGAGGCCTCAAAAAGGGCTTTTTTCATGTCACTTCCTGCCATGACATCACTTTGGGCTTATGACGTCACTTCCGGTGGGCGGGTCCGGACACGTGCCAATCAGAAGTGAGTACCTGTTATTAAATCATTTAGAGGACACCACTGGTCACATCCAATCCCCAGACCTCATGTTTGCCACCCCTGCACTAGATGGTAATGTCAGCAGTGTATAGATGACAATGGGGAACATTTTGAGCTGCAGGTTAGGATTGCACTCTCAAAGGCATTAACACATTCCTTGCTTCTAGAAGGTTTCAGGCTCAGTCCCTGACATCTCCTGGTAGAGCTGGGAAAGTTCTTAGAAGAAGCCGGCGGCAGTCAACATTGACAGTATTGAGTTAGAAGAACCACTTATCTGACTCAGCATAAAGAAAACTCCTATGTTCCCTCTCCCTTTCCCGTGCTGAGAATGTGTGTTTGTGAGAAACACAAATGTAGGGGAAGGCTATAAATTAACCGGCGTCTGGAAACTGATTGGTGCCACCCAAATAGCCCCCTGTCTCCTGGAGAGTAACAACGTGCTTCAGAATAGCCCGCTCTGTCCCTATTGATCCACATAAAGAATAATGACCAAGCCCGGCACATCAGCAGAATTAATCCAATCTCTCTCCCCCCAATTCCATCATCTCCCTGTCTTACCCTCAAGTGAAAAGTATAGATTTCTTTTACCATTCGCCTCATTTATTTACTGTGTGACAGTGACCTACTTTCTTTCTCTTCCCGATACAAATGAATATGAGAATCGGAACGTCAGCTCGCGTGATCCGAGGCACATAAATAAACTATGCTAAAGGCTTGAGATACGTCCAATGACACTTTAATCGTTCCAGGAGTGCAAGATGCACTTCCAAGCCCTGGGAGACAAACGCCAGGGTAATCCAAATGCGGGCGCATGGCTGCGTACTGTTGAGCGGTTTTTCAGGCTGCGAACCCTTATGGAAGTGATTGTTGTGCTGGTTTTATTTTTTGCCCTTGGAGAAATGGCAGCACAGAATTTACAGCAGGCTGCAAAATAGATGCTTCTCTGTTCTCTTCCCCCCACATCTCACTCTCCCCACCCTGCATCAAGAATCCCCTGAAGTCTTTTTTTTCCTCTTTTGGCCATTTCAGGAGAGCTAGTAATGCTTTGTAATGGGTTGCTATGAATGCGTGCTATGAATCAGCCCTCCTCTTGCTCTGGGGACAGCAATGCTATAGTCAAAGTGGTGGCTATAAAAGCAGGCCTATTATTGTGTTCAAGTCTTAAAGTTGCATGGGAGGAGTGCCTTCTGAGGATGGGCACATGACAACCATGAAACTTAAATTCAGCTGCGCTGGTCCAACAGTTCAGCTGCACGGAAAACATAAGTTCCTCTGCACATCAGGGATAGAGCCATGGGTCGGGGAGGCTGACTTCAGTAATGGTGAACCTTTTCAGCTCGGCATGTCAAAAACATGGAAAATGACTAGCTGGACTCTGCTTGCATCAGGGGCGGACCTAGTCAAAATGGCACCCGGGGCACCCAATAGAAGTGCGCCCCCATGGGAGCCCAGGTCTACCCATTGGGACCAGCCATGGGTAGACCTGGGCTCCCCTCGAGGGAGCCCAGGTCTATCCGTTAGAAACGACTGCAGGTAGACCTGGGCTCCCTTTGAGGGAGCCCAGGTCTACTCTCGGCTGGTCCCAATGGGTTTTTGGTAAGCCCAGGAGCCCAGGTCTACCTGCACAATGTTGTGGGGGCCACTGGCGCCCCCCCTAGATGGCCCCAAGACGGCGCCCAGGGCTCTTGCCCCCCCTGCCCCCTAGATCCGCCACTGGCTTGCATGCCTGTCCCTGCCCGAGAACAAAAGAGAAACATTACTGTAGTAACATTCACGTATTAAACAAAGTACAGTCCAATCACATGTGGTGCTATATATTATAGAAAGAAAGGTCAAATAATTACAAAAATGAAATACAAGTAAAACAAACTCAATTGTTGTCAGGTGTTGGTGAACAAGGGCATAGCACACCAAAATATCACGGCGTCTTATCTTTGACAAGTGTGTCAGTTTGCCATTACTGGCTTACCAAAAATCCATGGGGCGCTTTTTATAATGCACAGGTCAGTGCACTCTCCCATAGCACTTGTCTCGTTAGCTGCTGTCATTCTTCACCCAATGAGGACCAAGAGGCAAGGGATGATGCCCCTTAAGCATTCATGGCTGAATCAGGGGAGGGGGAAATAAATCAAGCAGTTGCTATGCAACCGTGTGCTACGTCCTTATCCTACCTCTACAACAGGGAAAGAGAAGATGGTGGCATATGTGGGAGAGAAATTATAGACTCAGAGAAACTGGACCATCACAGCCATCTAGTCTAATCCCCTGCTTGAAGCAGGAAACTCTAGAACATCTCCAAAAGGTGCCTATCAAGCCTCTGCTTGAGGATCTCCACATTTTCTTGGGAACGGCCAGGTCCTGGCTCCTCCCCCTACCCCCTACCTGGGCTGTCCTGCCCACTAGGCCACCTTCTCTGCGCCCTTTTCTGTTGGGATACTGAAGGAAGTCCCTGGAAATTTAATTTACAGGCCTGAATGGGGAAAGGCCTAACACTAGGCAGACTCAGGGGGTAAACTGCTGAGTCATTCAGGCCTAGCAGACCAGCAGTAAAGTGCTGAGTCATTGTGACTCAGCTTCAGCCTGGGGATGAGATCATCTGATCTCTGATTGGATGCTGGGGACTATTTAATCCAGACCAGAAACACCTGTGGTTAGTTGCTGGAGATGTAAGTGTTGCTGTTGGAGGAGCTCTGCTGTACCTGTTACCTGTTTGCTGTTCTTTGCTGCAAGAAGCCTTCTTCTGAGAATATAGAAGTTCTTGCTACCCTAATCTCTGTTGTTTGAGTGATTCCTTGCCGGAGCTTTGAAACCTTGAAGCCTTTCCAAGCCTCACAGCTGTACGCTGCTTCTACGCTACCATCATTTTCTGCCCTCCCACCTCCCCCTCCTGCCTTCCTGGTGGCATTGCTGGTCTGACGCCACTGACTGCATGGGCCCAGCATGTCTTGCGCTAACAGAAACATACCTTCTGGCACATTGTGCAACAGCACTAGGCCGACAGAGATGGCATGCGCCAGCCCAATGGGGTGTTAGTTCTGGCACGATCTGACACAGACAGACAGACAGACAGAGAACCTTACCTAGATATCGTTGGGCTTGTTCTCTTTCACAGCACATGAGCCTGAATGACATGTGAATTTTACATGGAATAAGGACTGCAAGGAGAAGCTTGCATGACTGAATGCTCTCTTGCAGGAGACTAAAGCAATAATGGCAACCCCTTGTACATAGAAACTATCATATCAAGGAGAAAGCTAGAACTCTTCTCCCTGGCATCTAAATTTCTCTTTAATTTTGTTTTTAAAATGAAGGAGCTGTCAGTCATGTGACCAATCAGCCCCCCCCCCCACCTTCCAAAGTAGTACAGCCCAGACACAGGTTTACGGCCTCATCTATAATAGAAGTAAGTGTGGGCACCAACATGGCACCAAGACATTGATTTTTTAAAATACTTAATTTTCATTTTATGTGAAAAAGAAAAAAAAGAAGCATAATGTGCTCATTGTTAATTTACAAAAACAAAACCCGGATATGGTTTTAAGTACTTTGTCAAAGAACGGCCTCCAAGTACGTCCATATGCAATTGACATAGATAGACCACTTGCTCAAAAACTGATAGACGCGAGAGATCATACATCCATTGGGCAGAAGTTGTGGGCTTTGTTCCTTCCAATCAAGTACTGTAAGTCTTTTTGCCAAAGTAGGACTTTCTGTGAAAGTCCATTTTTGTTGACTTGATGTTAATCTACAAGTTACAGGTCGGTAGTTAAGGATTACATACATTATAAATTGATACACTGAGGACACAATCCTAATCTGGAATTAGGCTGGCATAGTTAGGCCAGCAAAGTTTGGCCAGCACAAGGGACACCGTAAAGTATGTTTGGACCACTCTCGGAGTCAGAGAGGCCAGCACACAGACGTGCAACATCCTCCCTGACTCCGAGAGTGATCCAGACATGCTTTATGGTGGCCCTTGTGTCGGCCAAACTGTGCCAGTCTAACTCCAGGATAGGATTGTGCCCTCAGACATTGATAGCATCTTCTCTTGAGGCCCAGGACAGCAATTTTAACAGGTGTGCTATGAGCTGCAAAAGGTCCACATTGTAGGCTGTGCTGTAGGGAAGGTAAGATTGCCATTCTGTTAAGATCTTGGTATTTCTTCCTGATTCCTGATTTCGGTAACAGACCTTTTCTGTCTGCCTTGGAGCTGGGATCTATAAATACATAACACATAGAGAAGCATCATCTACATAAAAGAGTTTGGCAAGCAAAATGTGAGTATCCTAGCCCTAGAAGCTTCTTGCCTGAAAATGCTGATTATCTGAAAGAGTTTGTTGGGGCTGCAAATAAAAAAGAAACTGATGACCATGTGTGGGTGGACCCAATTCATCAATGACTTCTAGCCTGCATGAACCAACCTATCATTGCTGTCCACCCAAACAAAAAGGAACAGAGTCAGCAACACCACTGATGCCACTAAGGGGGGGGGGGCTTTATTAAATCTTTGCCTTGAAATCACTTGTCCCGTACATGGGCTTCTGGAGTACAGTCAGGGTGCAATCCTAACCTGGAGTTAGGCTGGCACAGTTAAGTCAGCAAAATTTGGCCAGCATAAGGTACACCGTAAGGTACGTTCGGAGCACTCTCGGAGTCAGAGAGGCCAGCGCTCAGACATGCGTCATCCTCCCTGCCTCTGAGAGTGGTCCAAATATGCTTTACAATGGCCCTGGTGCCAGCCAAACTTTGCTGGCCTAACTGTGCCAGCCAAACTCAAGGTTAAGATTGCACCCTCAGTGTACATTGATCCACAGATGTCAAATTCTTTGCAGCATTGACTGACTTGGGTAAATGAGAATTTGCCAGCTCAGCAATTCTATAAATACGAACTGCTGTCTTGGCCCCGTCGTCTTCAACTCTTCTGAACAGGCAAAAGTCTGTCTGTGACTGTAGATCAGACATTAATGTCAAACACATGCGCAAATCCTGACTCATTGCTCCATCGTTGTGTGCTTTTGAGTTGACTCCGCAATATTTAGGAGTTCTTCCCAAAGTCCCCCCAGTTCTTCATTTTGCTCAAAATGTAACTTTCATGTAAAACAACAGCAGCAACCCACAACCAAGCATGTTTTGTTGTTGCTTACCCGGAGGCTCATGGTTACAGGGAATCACTTGCAAATGTAAAGCAAATGACCGTCTCCCTATTAGCTCAAATGCGAAACAGAAGGAAAGGCACAAATGCACTCCAAATGTCATGCTTTGAAGAATGGCCATGGGTAGTGGGCTAATTGTGTGGGTTTCTTTTAAAAACTCATGTATGGTCAATGTCTTCGGTAGGGGGTGGAAGACAAGTCCTCCTCAAGTAGAGAATTTTTGCCACTCCACTAGTGATCCAGAGCAGTGATGTGCAGTCAGGGGAAGGCGCAATCCTAACCTGGCATTGTGCCAGTGCTGTTGCTGTTGCAAATGTGCCGTAAGACAGATCTGCACCGCGGATTCGGTGACTGAGCCAGCGCAAGCAGCAGCCCTGGTTCATGGGTGCCACTGCACCTGTCAGCTGCGCCGATCAAGGGCTGCCGGCACAGGGCGCACTGAGGGTGTGCCAGGGGTAAGTGGGAGGCATAACAGGGCAGTGCCACGGGCAGAGACGGGGCAGAGATGGGACAAGGCTGCACATCACTGATCCAGAAGCATCTTAGAACAAGTAATCTCTCTTCAGTTCCTGCACAAATGCACTGGCCTTGCATGGAGTGGAGTGGCAACAGGATGCAAGCGTCTTGTTGTCTCATGCTTCCTTGGGGCACCTGGTGGGCTGCTGTGAGATACAGGACGCTGGATGGGCCTTTGGCCTGATCCAGCGGGGCTCTTCTTATGTTCTTATCCTGGTGACCTGGAGAGTGCTCTCCAGAGTGAACCTCAGGCTGCTTTGAATCTATGGCACCCCTGAGACAGGTATTCCCACTGACCCTCTCCTGTAAAGGCTTCTCCTGCCTTCAGAATAGACCCACTGGTCTACAGACATCCATATGGATTATTCTGTTTGACAGCAGCTCCATGGGGTTTCAGAGATCTTCCTTTCCCGGCTGTCCCTGGAGAAGCCAACGATCAAATGCGAGACCTTCTGTATGCACAGCAAGGGTTTTGTCACTGAACTGCAGCCTCTTTGTATCGGACATGACAACAATCTAGCCAACTTTGGACGAAAAATTTCCAAGTCTTTTTTGACTTCACAGTGCTGCCCTGCAAAATCCAATGTCACAGAAATGCAACATGGCAAAAGGCAGCACCCATGTTGGACATAATTAATAATGATTATGACATGCCCCAAACTTACTGGGGAACACAAACTTATTTTTCAGTTCCTGCATCTGTTGCTGAAGTTTTTTGTGAAGTATCAGGGAAACAGCCGTTCCTTTCTGAGGCAGATTACACCATCCTACCTCTCCCACCCTAACTCCAGACAATGGTCATAAAACTTGCCTTGGAAAGGATGATGTCAACCAACTTTTAAGACAGGGCAGCAGAGGAGACTGGCCAGGGTCGGACTGACATGAAGTCAACACCATCATTTGCAAATGGCCCTTCTCAGAAAGAGCTGTATATTATTTGTGCTTCAACCAGCCATCCTGAAACCAACCCCCTGGGCTTAGATTTGCCTTCCCAAATCATTGCTTTGAGTGCCAAGGTAATAAAATGGGGATTAATGCAGTCTAGTTTTGATATATTTATGCATTTGCGGTGCACTTTTGCCTCAGAGTCTGAAAGAGACGCTGTGGGCAGCATCAGCAGACACCAAGGGTGGAATGAGCATGGTGGTTCAGAGCTGTAATGGCTCTCAGTCTATCCTGATCAGAACCAGAGCATTCTGGGAATACAATGCTTTTCAGGGCCCTGTCCTGATCAGAACCAGAGCATTCTGGGAAAAGAACACTGTTCAGGATATCGTATTTAAATTTGGAGCTTCAGGCAACCATTGCAAACAGACCATGGAAAAATGTCCCAGAGGCCTTCCACTATCCCTTTTTGAGAGCATTGAATGTCAAGGGTATGACCGTATTTGTGAAGGCAAACAAATTAACTGCTTGTGCCTGATGAAGCCAGTGGCGTCACTAGAGTTTGTTTCACCTGGAGCGGGAGGTCAGTGCCTCACCCCCCATGATGGATCTCTTCCTCCCAAACCATACAGCAACTTTTATTTATTTATTTATTTATTTATTTATTTATTTATTTATTTAACTATAGTACAGGTCAGCCAACAAATTAGTAACCAACAAAAAACCCGTGGCCAATTTGATGACATTTACACAATTAAATAAAAGTTCTAGTATTAGCTCTGATACATGGAAATGAAAACTGACTCATAATAATGATTTTTTTAATCATGATTTTTACATAAAAAGTTGTATTTTCATTTTTTTTGGCCATAGCTGTTGATAGAATAAAGATATGACACTCTGATTTTTTTCATTGAATTGCTCGTGAAATTCCACATCCAACGGCATAGAATATGATGGTATTATTCCGTAAAACCGTGATTTTAAAAAAATTGTGGTTTTTACATTAAAAGTTGTATTTTGGGGTTTTAGTTTTTTGGCCATAACTTTTGATAGAATGAAGATATTACACTCTGGTTTTTTTAAATTGAATTCCAGGTGAAATTCCACATCCAACGGTGTATAGCATGATGGTGTTATCTTTTAAAACTGCGTTTCTAGCCATTTTGACCCCTGGTGGTGTCACCTCCCCGTGCGTGTGACGCCCCACGCCCCCCCTCACGATGCCACTGGATGAAGCTCTAAGTGGGAATCCATGAAGCAAATATGTAGTCGTCATCATGTATGAACTTCCACCCACTTATATGTGGGGTGGGAGGAGGGTTGTGTTGCACGCACATGGATCAAGCAGTCCCTGCATGTTTGGGCTGTCTGAGAGCGCAATCTTAACTTGGAGTTAGGCTGGCACAGTTAGGCCAGCACAAGGCACAAGGGCCACCGTAACGTTTGCTTGGACCACTCTCGGAGTCAAAGAGGCCAGCACACAGATGTGCGCCATCCTCCCCGACTCCGAGTGGTCCAAACACGCTTTACGATGGCCCTTGTGCCAGCCAAACTTTGCAAGTTAGGATTGCGCCTTGATTGATGTGCATGCAGCATCAAAAATAACTTCTGTCGCATGTCACATATTCCTGAAAGTATGTCATACTCTACGCCAGGGATCCCAAAGTGTGTGTCATGAAGCCCTGGGGTGTTTTCAGGCACTTCCCCAGGGTGACATGGGCCACCGGCCAGCTGGTAGCCAAAACCACAATGGAGCTTCAAATAGCAGTAGGAGGCTCAGCCCAGTGGGCTGAGCTCCAGCATGCGTTTTTTGTGCGTTTTGAAAGCCCACCTGCCCTAAGCTTTTTACCACTGCTTATAGCTCGGTCATGGGTCTTCCAACCCAGAAGCAATTGCAGTTAGGCCATCAGCTGTCACTTCCAGGAACTACGCACTGCATTTGCAGTGTGCGGTGGTGTTGCAGACCAAAGAAGGTTGGGCAGTGCTGCCCTACAGTATTATCTTTGTGTTGAAATATAATGCATGAACTGCTCCTTCGAGGCAGACATAACAGGAACATGTTTTGTTGGACCTGGCTGTGTTGAGACTATACAAACCCCGCTGTGATACCTTCCTCCGTCTCTAGTTAGGGATGTGTATCCATGAGCCAATCGATGTACCGTACAGGCCGAACATCTTTCTTAAAGGCTTCAGACCAAAGCCCCTAAGCATGTTGCTACTCCAGGAGACAAGAAGTTGAGAGGCTTCAGTAGATTTTCTGACACCAGGTCTGTGGCTGGATTGTAATTGAATTGGAGATTAGTGTAGTTCTCACTCCTCCTGGCTTTGCTTCCATCTGTTCACAATAGGAGGAAGCAGAAAGGACATGTGTAGTCACCTCTAATATCCTGGCTGCAGCTGGCTGTTTACTCAGAGAGCTGATATATAAGGTGAGACTGGTTCATGATTGGATTGAAGACAGAGTAATTCACTCGCAGATTTGGCTTTTGTAGCTTTGTGAAGTGTATTGTAGCCTAAACCTTGTTTGGCAGGAGAAATGTAGGCTCACATTACAGCTTTTTCTATCTGCCTTCATTTGCTGCATTGTCATGTCCAATGCAAAGGACAAGTTGAAAGCGGGGGGAGGTTTAATTGCTTTTAAGGAACAAGAATATTTACTGATGTGCCATGTCTGTGATGGTTCTATGATGACTATTTACTAGAGGTCTGAAAGCAACGATTTTGCTGCTTATTTTAAATCAATATGTAATTCCTTACATATTATTGACTATGGGCGCTATCCTAACCTGGAGTTAAGCCTGCAAGATTTAGCCAGCACAAGGGACACCGAAAACTATGTTTGGACCACTCTAGGGGTCAGAGAGGCCAGCACACAGAAGTGCGCCATCCTCTCTGATTCCGAGAGTGGCCCAAATGTGCTTTTTGGTGGCCCTTGGGCCCGCCAAACTCTTCTGGCCTAACTGTGCCGGCCTCACTCCAGGTTAGGATTGTGTTCTGCCAGATTCCCTGCTGTGCCTCCCCAAGGGCTCCAATGTCCACACTAGGCTAATAACTAGTTTCCCCTCCAGAGCGGCCTCAGAGATAGGCAAGAGGGAGGGGGTTCAGTCACCCACTGGGCCTCCTCTCTTCCAGCAACTTTGTTTGGGATCACCGGCTGGCCAGCCTCCTCCAGACTGCCCTCATCACTGGCTTAGCTCCAGTATCCCAACCCTAGCACCAACAAACCCCACCACCAAACAATAGGCAGTCAGCTTGCCTAAGCTACAACTGCCTCCTCCACTTGGTGGCTCCAGGGGCGTGGCAGCCATGCAACAATTTCCCAATAGTCTCCCACAATAACCTTACCTTAGCCAGTCATTCCTCTAGCAAGTCCAACAGTCCTTCCTTCAGTCTGTCCAACAGGCAGTCAGTCAGTCAGTCAGTCAGTCAGTCAGTCCATCCAGCACAGCCAGTCCAGACAGCAGTCCATCCAACCAGCACCTACCTGGTGCCCTCCTCCAGCCACTTTCCCAGGTACCATCCTCCAGCACCTATCCAGCTCCTTTTCTCCAGCTCCTGCCTCCAGCTTTATACTGAGGCCAGCCAATCAGTGGGCAGGCTTTAATTCAGCAGCCACACCCATCTGCACTTGTGCTGGCCTCATCAGCCTACAGCTGTGTTCCTGAAGCTCTCTGACCTTGGGGGTTAACCTTGTAATCCCTGGCTTATTTGGACAAGGGGCCATTGCTGATACCATTCCCTATCTCCTCGGGGCATCTCCTGCCTTTTCCAATACAGATTGTGCTCTATGTGTAGTCCTCCTCAGAGGCATAACAAGAGTGGAGCCTGAGGGGCACCTGCCCTGGGTGCTCCCAGGGGGAGCGCCTGACTGCCTTGCACCACTTATGGTTCTCCCAGAGGAGGGGGCACTTGCTGTGGCGTTTTTGCGCCCCTGTTCCTTCTGCTCAGTGATGCCCCTTCAAGTGATGCTCCTTCAAGGGGGAGCCTCCACAGGAATAGGAACAGGAGTGCAATGCTGTTGCAGTGAGCGCCACCTCCTCTGGGAGAACTGTAAACAGTGCAAGGCAGCCAGCTTCTCCCCAGAGGAGGCGGTGCTAGAGCAGTGGTTCCCAAACTGTGGGTTGGGACCCACCATTGGGTCATGAGCCAATTTCAGGTGGGTCGTGTGGCACCTAGAATAGCCATATTGAAAATATGGGGACACTGGAAAGGGGTAAGGCTGTGTGGTTGTTTTGCTTGTGTCATGGTTGTCTTTCTAAAAAGTGGGTCCTAGTGCAAAAAAGTTTGCCAGTGTGCTAGAAGCTTTGAACTCCCCATTCCGCCTCCTATGGAATATAAGAACATAAGAACATAAGAAGAGCCCTGCTGGATCAGGCCAAAGGCCCATCTAGTCCAGCTTCCTGTATCTCACAGCGGCCCACCAGGTGCCCCAGGGAGGCATGAGACAACAAGATGCTTGCATCCTGTTGCCACTCCCTTGCACCCGGTAACAGTAGCCCTCCACCTTTGTAAGGAGGTTGCACAATCCATCATTGCCTATAGCCCACGATGGACCTTTCCTCCAGAAATCCGTCCAATCCCCTCTTAAAGGCATCAAGACCAGATGCCATCACCACCTCCTGTGGCAAAGAGTTCCACAGATTTAATATTAACTACCCTTATTAATATTAAAGATATTAACTACCCTTTAATATCCTTTGAAGGTGATGCCCCCTCAAAGGGGAGCCTCCACAGGAGAAAAATGGGGAGCACCAAGCCTCCAGCACCTCCAGGGAGAACCCAGAGATGACATCATGATGTCATGTGATATCATGGCATCACTACCCCAGGTGCTGGGGTTCTAGGTACACCTCTGGTCTCCCCTTTGGATTCTTTCTCTCTCCCAGCTTTCTGGGAAATATGCCTTTCAGATTCCTCTTCATACCTCCTCTTATTTCCCTGGTCTTCTCAAGTCCTTCTGTGACCTCTGAGCATGAGTTGCAGGGGACAATGGAGGGAGACCTCCTGCTGGTGGACTTCCCAGAGGCAGCTGGTGGGTCATTGTGGGAAACAGAATATTGGCCAAGATGGTCTGATCCTTTGATCTGATCCAACTGGACTTATGTTCTTGTGGCTCGTGGACTTTGTGATGTTATCTGAAGACTGGCTCAAAACACAAGGAAGAATATGCAAGCGGCAGTGGGGATAATTTATTTATTTATTTGAAGAATTTATACCCCGCCTTTCCCATGCCGAAGCGAATGCCCAAGGCGGCTTACATGGGCAGGCTAGTTTTAAACCACAATTTTTTCATTTTTTTTTTTTTTACAAATCTACAGTATTCTTGTGATCCGCCAATCCTCAGTCCCAGATGTTGCCTTCACAGTGTGGTTCTCTCCTTTGGCTGCTGCCATCAAGCCTCAGCAGGCAATTGCAAGTCATGCCTGGGCAGGTCCTCAAGGTCATATTCCGTTCTTTGCCGGCTGGCCTTCTCACACACTCCCCCGCAGCTCTCACTTGCGGTGAGCTAACCAGCTCCACAGCGACTCTGTTCTGCCACCACAGGTACTGCATCTTGTCACAACCTGGCATCCGTCTCCCATCCAAAAGCAAACCACAGATTCTCCTGCTTAGCTTCAGGCAGTACCAGCAGCTCAACCATCAGTCCATACCTCCACACTTGGATAATGGGGGCTCAACTGCAGAAGTAGTTCACAAACTGCTGGGAGAGTCAGCAAGTCTTCTGATCAAAAACACAAGCAGGGTCCATCAGATCTTGCTGAGCTCCAGGGCAACAGAGAAGTTATAAGGTTCTCTAAGGTTCTCTATTTTTTTTACACTTTTGATCAGGTGCAGTTAGCTCCGAAAGACCCCTCAAATCCAAGAAATTGCAAAAAAAGCGCTTTCAACTGGATTTGACAGTACTAGGTGTGCGTATTGCCGGGAAAAAAGTCCGGGAAATTCGGAGTACGCGAAGTGGCTAATGTACAAGATGCCATTCTGAGAATGGGCCAAAATGCATGCAAAATCATATACTAAAACTGCGCCATTCCCAAGCTCAGACACAGTCCAACCACAGGTATGACAGTTGGTTTTCGCAGAGCTGGGTCTGCTTGATGCAGGAAAGAAAGTCCGGGAAATTTGGAGTGCCCGGAGTGGACCATTTCCACCAGGTTCCAGTCTGAAGTTTTATGATTTTGCATGCATTTTGGGCCATTTACAGACTGGCATCTTGATTTATATCTTGATTATAATGATCCACGGGGCTTGTTGTTTTTTAAATTTTTAAATTGTATTGTTTTAATATTGTTTTTAAATTGTTTTTTAATGTTAAATTCTGTGTTTTATTGTGTCTTTTGTTGTAATGCCGCCTTGGGTGCCTTCGGGCAGAAAGGTGGGATATAAATCAAATAAATCAAATCAAATCAAATAAATAAATAAATAAATAAATAAAAACAACTTCTTGACAAGCCTGTTGATGCTTCAGGCACAGACATACAGAGGAGTGTGAGGCCCTAGTCAGTTGTGTTGATCCTATCAGAAGTCTAGGCTGTTCATTTAGGTCATCTGAGTGAATTTTTTAAAATCTGCTGCCTTTTTATTTACTGCCTGTATTGGACTTGATGATCTTGTAGGTCCCAACTCTCTGATCCCACAATCTCTACAGGTTGAAACAATTCGTGTGGTTTTTATCCTCTACAATTCATGGTACAAATGTATCCGTATTTCCTTGCCTGTGGATACACACACGATTTTATGTCCCAACCCTATGGGCTACTTTTTGCAGTGGATATAGTACTATAAATCATCTTGCAATGGTGCAAACATCACACTGTCATCAGTGACTGCGCTCTTAGGACACAATCCTAACCTGGAGTTAGGCTGGCACAGTTAGGCCAGCAAAGTTTGGCCGGTACAAGGGACACTGTAAAATGCATTTGGACCACCCTCGGAGTCAGGGAGGATGGCACACGCTTCTCTGACTCTAAGGCTGCAATCCTATCCAAACGTACCTGGCAGTAAGCCCCATTGACTATAATGGGACGTCTGAGTATACATGCATAGGATTGGGCTCTAAGAGTGGTGCAAACATACTTTACTGTATCCCTTGTGCCGGCCAAACTTTGCCGGCTTAATTGTGCCTACCAAACTCCAGGTTAGGATTGCACCCTTAAAGTCATCATGCATAAAGTTTGGAGCTGCTCTCGGTCCAAACACCTCTGAACTGGAACACCCTTGTCCCATCCTCCAGGTAAAACCTGCCCTGCCCTGCCCTGCCCAGCAATGACGGGAGATATATTCCATTAGTAAGTCTCAGAGAGTCAGGAAAGATGAGCGTTGCATCCTTTGACAAGTTCAGCTCAGGACCTGCAAAATATCTGTGCAGGCTGACATAATTCTCTGGATGCTGCAGACAGCTTGTCTCTCTGCAGGACTTCCAGAAGCAAGAGAAGTCCATGAGAACCATAGAAGCAAACCTCCAATAGTTTGAAACACAGCCTAGTCAAAGTGAGTGGATAGAACTGGCACTCTGCCGACTGAAGCAAGTTGCAAAAATCATTGCCGTTCTTGTCCTTAGCTGAGGTCACAGGACTTTTTCTGACTGTTTCTCTGGTGATCTTGTATTTTCAAAAGGACCCCCGCCTACGATCCATTAGCCGGTGAAAGTGGAATGCTTCGAATGAAGACAAATGAATCTCCATTGACATCAATGGGGCTCATTCATCTTCAGTTTAAATATTTTGGCTTAACTGTTTTGTGAACCAGGCTGGTGTACACTTTGCCGAAAGGCAGAGATTGATTACTGTCACTGGTGAACGCTGAGAAAAATGAGAGAAGTGTGCCTTTCTTTTCCTTTTATTTCTTTTTTGATCAGTGGGATGAAGCTGTCTGAAAGCCAAATAGTGTACCACAGACCTGTGCAACTGGTGACCCCCACAACCACAGCACTTCTAAGACAGTCCAACACACCCCAATAAACCTTCTGTTTCTGCTCTCTGAGCATACAACAGTGAAAGGCTGCAGCCCTAGGTCACAGGTTCAGTCCTGAACATCTACAGGTGAGGCTGAAAACACAAAACACATTAGAGCAAGGATAATGCTGAACAGATGGACCAATGACCCAATCCAGTGTAAAGGAAATCAATATGTTAGCCAGATGCTGGGCTAAATTGATCTTTGGTCTGACCCATATGAATTTAACCCTGCATCTGGCTTTCCAAGGCAGATGAGCTTGGGAAGTCCACCAGCAGTAGCCCAGTGGCATACCTGGGGAGCCCAAGGGGGGCTAGTTCCCCCAGGCGCCACCCCGCAGGAGGATCCATCTACCCTGACCCTGACCACTACCACCACCAGATGCTCCTTGCACAGGTAGCAGCCTCACACTAATAGAAGGCTCTTGGTTGGAGGAGCCGAGTACCCCTTGCAGGAGTGCGAAGCCCACAGGGAGTGACTTTGCACTGCTGGAAGCGATGCTCACCCGCTCCAGTTGTTGGAGGCGGCAGGCACCACTTTCAGAAAGTAATTTGCAGTGGCATTTATGGTGGCCGTTGTGCCAGCCAGACTTTGCTGGCCTAACTCCAGGTTAGGAATGCGCTCTTGAAGGCGTAAGTGGACAACTGAAGTACACACATGATCCTGGGGATGCATCAGCGAGATGTCTCAGATTAAACTCAAATACGGATGGCGGATGAAAAAGAAAAGTGACACTGATCAAATTGTCTCCCCAAGCATTCAAATGCATTATGGAAATGATGTGGCTGGACTGCGCAGACAAAGAAGTTGTGAGACAAGCTCTCCAAAGGAGACAGCCTGCGCAGGCTCCCCGCACAGCTGGTGAAATCCACCACAATACAAAATAAACATGTGCCTGAAACAACTCCAGTTTGACATGGGCTCAATGCAGCACATCAAAGCCTGCAAAAAAATAAATAAATCCCCCCCCAATGTTTGCTTTCCATAGAGTTGGAATTGTATAGATTCAGGGCGCAATCCTAACCGGGAGTTAGGCTGGCACAGTTGGGCCAGCAATACAAAGTTTGACTGGCACAAGGGCCACCGTAAAGCGCGTTTGGACCACTCTCGGAGTCAGGGGGTATGGCGCACATCTGTGTGCCAGCCTCTCTGACTCCAAGAGTGGTCTAGACATACTTTATGGTGTTCCTTGTGCCGGCCAAACTTTGCTGACTTCACTGTGCTGGCCTAACTCCAGGTTAGTATTGCACCCTGAAGAAACATATTGAGAAAGAACAGTTGCAGCCCTGGCCAATTCTCTGCCCCAGAGCCACCTTGCTGCCCCCTGCAGTGCCCCTGCTGTGCCCCCAGCATCTGCAAATGCTCCATTTTGGAGCAGTATGGACGCATGGGTGGGTGGAGGAACCCTCTTACGTTGCTCGCCTCTGCGAGAGGCAATCTATCTCTGCGCCACCCCCAGAGGCAGATCTAAGGGAGGGCAAAGCTCTAAGTTTTGCAAGACGCCTTACCTTGCAGTGGAAATCACTCCTCTCCTGCACCATTTTAGCCAATCCTCGCAGGGAAAAGCAACATCTTGGCGTTGCTTACTGGCTACAGCAGCAAGGGAGAGGAGGGATTTACATGACAGGGTAAGGCTTCTTGCAACACTTAGAGCTTTGCCCTCCCTGTAGATCCGCCTCTGGCCACCCCCCAACTACACCGGGGTGCCAGGGGCATTTGTCCCCCTCTACAATAAAGGTAGGACTGCCACTGAGAAAGCATCCTCTGATCACTGTGAAATTTCGTATTTCAGAAGAATCCTCATATTGTGGGCTACCCTGGAATTGTGGGATGTCCTGGAAATATAAAGTTAATTTGAAGCTCCGTATTTCCTGTGGGTGAAGATGAAAGTAATGACCTTTCATGCAGGCATTGAAGATGATAAATTATATTACCGTATAGCCTCTTAAAGGTATTTGATTAGACTGAATTTCTTTTTATAATTGGATCACTTTTTATGTGATTATTGCAACTCCACTGAAAATGCTTTTTTCCCCACCATTTGGATTTTGGTAGGTTTGTTATGGGATGCCTTGTCAGACAATGATGTTCTGAAAGCAAATATAAGGATTTCCTTTTCTTTGAATGCAAGATGCTGAAAGAAAAAAAAAACGTTAAACGCATCCATCTTCTCATGCAGGACTTCCTTGCTTTGACATTTCAAAAGGCCCTGAATTTTTATCCAAATCTGCTCCCCAAATTCAGGGCGCAATCCTAACCTGGAGTTAGGCCAGCATAGTTTGGTCAGCACAAGGGACATCGCAAAGTATTTTTGGACCATCTTGGAGTCAGAGAGGCCGGCACACAGATGTGCGCCATACCCCCTGACTCCGAGAGTGGTCCAAATGTGCTTTACGGTGGCTCTTGTGCCAGCCAAACTTTGCTGGCCTAACTCCAGTTAGGATTGCGCCCTCAGTCACAAATGAATCAGTCCATGAATCAAAACATGTTAAATATTTAGACATAGAGAGGGTCACCGAGGTATGCGTAATGTTTCTGCTTTTGCTAGGCTTACATAGCTTCCAGATGAAACAATGAAACCCCTGGCAATCTGAGTCTTCAGCAGAAGTAAACCAGCCTTTTCTCCAGTGGTTTCAATGAGATTGTGTCATTCAGCTGTTGGAGATCTGGTCTGGAGTATGGCACGTAGCTTACGGTTGCTAAGGCAAAGGTTACTCGAGGCAAATCCATCATGTAATCTTAGATCTGACAGGGTGCTGCCATCTGTAAGAAGCCCAGGACATGCAGCAGTAAGTGCTACTTACAACTGAGGAGAGGAAAAACTTTCCTCTTAATAAGACATGATAAATCAGGTACCTGCGATAGTAAGTCTGGGGAAAGTTGGAGTAATCAAACGTGAAATGGAATTAAGTGAGGCATGATGCAATGCTTTTCCACGGGCTGCACCTGTCATAGAAAGAGTGGAAACATTTATGCAAAGTCAGCATGTAAAATAGTGAGCTGTCGCAAAGCCTCAGTGTGCACTCAACACTTGAGGTGCCACACAAGCCATTGTTCTTGGACTTGCTGCTGAAAGCTGTCATTCCACAAGGTGCCAACATCCACTGGCTTATGGTGGATCAAGCGATCTGGTGGCCATTTGGAAACTGGCCGTGCTTTTGAGCAATCCATTGAGAAGCTGCAGTGAACTGGCCTAATCCTGAGTCTCAAGCATTGGTCCATTGATCCCAGTCCTGACCACTTTGATTAGACAGTGGCGCTCCAATGTGTCAGAGGCTTTCCCTAACTTTGCTACCTGAGTTCCATGAATTAGAGATGCTCGGAACCGCGGCTAGAATCTTGTGAATGCAAAAGATGCTATAGCTGCAGCATTAAGCTATAGGCCCTCCCCAACACACTTTCTAATGCAGCATTTCTCTAACTGTGGGTCATGACCCATTTGGTGAGCCGTGACCCAATTTCTCACGGAGCTCACAGAATCCCCAACAATATTTGTTGCATGATGAAAAGATGTCTCAAGCCCTGATTAAAAATTTCAAAAATCAGATAGCTGCTAATTGTCCTGCAAAGAGCTCCTACAGATTGCATGATAGTTGCTGACTGTGATTTACAAATTGAGCTCCTGCAGTTTACGAGCTTCTGTAAATATAGGGAGATAAATGTTTGAGCAACTTTTTTCTGGTGTTTTTTTTTTCCAAGTGCATCAATGACAAGTAGTGGGGGCAGGTAAAGTTTGGGGGTGCAATCCTGACCTGGAGTTAGGCCAGCAAAGCTGGGCTGATACAAAGGACACCATCAAATATGGTTGGACCACTCTTGGAGTCAGGGAGGATGGCACACATCCAGTGGTGTCATTCAAATGATTTAGGAACAGGAACTCACTTTTGATTTGTCGGGCACTTGTCGGGAACCTGGAACCAGCCACGGAGCCCATTAAGATCCGGAACGCCCGTTCTGGTCCGTTCCCCCTGAATGACATCACTGCACACATCTGTGTACTGGCCTCTCTGACTTTGAGAGTGGTCCAAATATGCTTTATGGTGTCCCTTGTGCTGGCCAAACTTTGCTGGCCTAACTTCAGGTTAGGACTGCACCATGGGTCACATAACTACTGTATGTCCCACAAGACCCGAGGCTATTCATTAGGGCTGACTCATTATGAGAAATGGATCGACACTGTGGGTTGTTGTTGTTTTGTTGCAAATAAATAAATATTTCTTTCTAGATCACCTTTTTTTCAAGTGTCGTAAAGCTAGGTGGGTCCTGATAGAGTGTCATTTTAGAAAGCGGGTCCCATTGCTAAACATCTTAGGAACCTCTGCTCTAATGTATTTGAGCGATACCTGCATTCCTGCAGTATTTTAAATCTTTCGCATAGCTCCGATTCATTGCAGTGAAGCGTGCACGTGAGATCTTCCTTGTGAAATATCCAATGTTCCTTAGTGGAAGAGAGGAAGGGGCTTGGATTTTACATCTCAGACACCCCTTGGGCCAGCCTTGGTTTCCAAGCTACAACCCCAGTAAATAATGCTGCTTCCTTATAATTAAAGCTTACAGAAAGCCATGAGACAGGGCCGTCTTCATACCACCAGAATCCACTAGGTGCCAGTGTGTTCTTTGAAACCCACAAAATGCCAGCTAAGGGAACTATTTTGTCTGAACCTTGTTAGGAGAACTGTGACAACGCTTTGAAGAAATCATGTCCCTTAGAATAATAGTGGTGGGGAAAAAAATTGTTTCTCAAAAATGCATACAAATTACAGGGTCTTTCTAGTAGGGGAAAATATATATTTATTTATTTTTAAAAAACTATTTTTTTAGGTTTGAAAATGAGCTTACCTTAATTCTATTCATCAGGAACCAGAGATCTGATTTTGCACATGGAGTGGCATTATGTGGGAGGGAAGTGGTGGTAGAGAGTTTAGGGGGTAACATGGGCTTTGACACTTCAGTCTGCAGGTGAGGGGTTCCCCCTTGGTTGATACTTCCTTGTGCAAAAATCAGTGTTGCAAGCAGAAAACTAGCACAGGAGGGAGCAGCTTCCCCCATTCTGTTATAGTGATTTTTTTCTCCTTTTTATCTCCAGGGGGGTGTTTATGTAGGAAGAATTTGGAAATAAACCTCCCATCTGAAGTGGTACAGTCCACTCTCTCTCTCTCTCTCTCTCTCTCTCTCTCTCTCTCACACACACACACACACACACACACACACACACACACACACTATGTCCTCACTCTGCTACATGTGTAAACCAAGCCTGATTTAGGTTTATTCAGCTAGCTGTTAGCTCACTGGAGCCTAGATACAAATATTTGGAGGCTGCAGGACCCACCATAGAATCTATGTGTGATAACATGAACAGGAAGGACTAAAGCAACGCTACTAATCCAGCCTCATCATCTGTCAAAAACCCTGTTTTCCTTCAATAAATAGCAGCAGTAGGTGAGACCCCACATGGCAAACGGCACCTTAGCAAACTGCAAATTTGCAAAGCTTTCTCCCTCCTCCACCGTGCCTCAAGTGAAAGCTTTTAAGAGCAGAAAAGAGGGACGATTCCCCATGCTTTGCACATCTGAGAACACAGACTCTCAGCATTGGTAGTATTTGGAAGAGAAAAGAACCAGCACAGGATAGGGAGCAGAGTGTGGACATCATTATCACTATTTGCAAGGATGTCTCATTAACTTCTTGGAGACAAGGCTGCAATCCTGAATACAATGATCAAGAAAGCTTAGCTGCCCTCCAATACTGTGGCCTGTCTGTCCCAAATCCTTTGGTCTTATCCAAAGAAATGTCCTGTGGACATGACATATGTCATTGGTCCATGCAGACAAATATGGCCGCCCCACACACCAAGGACCTTGTTGGTCTGCCATGCTTCACAGATTGCTTCTGAGAACATGGGTCCTGCTGGATGAGATCAAGGCTCCATTGAGCTCAGCATTGTGTTACCAGTTGTGGTCAAATATATGCTTCTGAGCAACTAATGAGGTAACAGCCTTTCGCTTTGCTTCATCTTGGATTCAGAGAGAGAGCCTCTGAAATACTGAGAGGTTGTGTTTTTTTTTTTTTTGGTATTCCAAGGATGTCACCCTATTTTTTGACTGTTTTCTACACTTGCCCAGTGGTGTTGCTAGAGGGATGCAAACCTCTAGGGTGCAATCCTATCTTGGAGTTCGGCCGGCAGGCCAGCAAAGTTTGGCTGGCACAAGGGCAGCGATGGGATTAATAAACGACCTGGGGGAACGCTGGGCGGGACGTACGCGGAACTCCCGCGCGATTGGCTGCCTGTCCGTTCCGCCCCGCCGCCTTCCCCGCCGCCGCGTGGGCAGGCCTTGGAGGAGGTGCCTGCTTGCCTGGGGGGCCCCCTGGGGGCCCGGGCATGCAGAGGTGGGGCGTGCCAACCAGGGGCAGCGGGCCCAGCCTGCGCGGCTGGCGGGGACGGTGGCGGGGCGGAACAGACGGGCTGCCAATTGTGCGGGCTGCCAATCACAGGCTGCAAATTACACGTATGTCCCGCCCAGCATTCCCCCAGGTCGTTTGTGAATCCCATCGCTGCACAAGGGCCACCGTGAAGTGCGTTTGGACCACCCTTGGAGTCCACCAGGGGAAATGGTGCATGTCTGTGTGCTGGCCTCTTTGACTCTGACGGTGGTCCAATCATACCTTACAGTGGCCCTTGGGCTGGCCAAACTTTGCTGTTCCAGCCTAACTCCAGGTTAGGATTGTGCTTTAGGTCTTTTATGGTGTCTGACCATGCCAGTCAAGGCTGGCTCTAGGAGCGGTGAGGCCCAGTGCTAAACAGGTGCAGATCCGATCAAGCCCATCGTGCCCTTGCCCCAGAGAAGCTCCAGAGGCTGCCCAACTTGCGTTGGATATGGCGCAGGCCCAATGGCCTTGCCATTCTAGCACAAGTTAGGATTGTGCCCTTAGATTCACTGGGTTGCAACAAACCAACACTCAAACCACAGCACCAAACTGGTTCTGTATGATCTCCTCACAAGTCCACCAACATCAATTGCAGAACAATATGTTCAAAGAAAAATAGGGCAGCTCCTCAAAATCCTTATCAAGGTTTTCCTCCTGTTATCCTGGTGTCATGACGTTCTGCGTCGCTCTCACCGGCGGCAGCCAGCATGACAGAGTGGAGTGGGGGGAAAGCTCTGCATGACAAAGTCACGCCACAGGGTAACTATTACTTACATGCCATAGAGCTGAATTCAAGATGGGGACACCAGTGGTGTCAGCCTACCGGTTCGCTGGGCGGAGTTTTCGCGGTCGCTGGGCGGGTTTCCACGGTGATCGGCAGCGTGTTCGCTGCGTCCCGTTGCGTTATGGCGAAAGCCCGCCCGCTGCAGCGGGCAGGCTTTCGCCATTACGCAATGGAACGCAGCGAGCACGCAGCCGATCACCGTAGAAACCCGCCCAGCGACCGCGAAAACTCCGCCCAGCGAACCGGTAGGCTGACACCACTGGGGGACACCATTTTCATGAATGAACCCAAGCTGGATTTCCTGTAATGTGCAGTCTCGCCATGTGTGTGTGTGTGTGTGTGTGTGTGTGTGTGTGTGTGTGTGTGTGTGCATAATTGTTGACATTGAGCCTGTTTCCTCCAAGCACCAGATGTGCTTCGAAACCAATCCGATCCTTGCGCTTTTGGGGAGTGTCGAATCCAGCAGAGCCCTAGGAAGGCTTCTAAGGAGGGTGATGGCAGGTGGCGTGCAGCCAATTAGTCCTGCTACCGGTGCAAATTAGAACAATCTTGGAGAACCTCTGGGTGCTTCATGTTTTCCTTTGCACTGTGAAATGGTAATAGGCACTACTGGCGACTTCTCCAACTGTTCCACACGCCTTGCCTCTAGCCAAAGGCGGCAGCACCTTCTTGAAAATCATTGCCAAGGCCTAATTGCTCGGTTGTGTTTTGCAGAGCACTGCATTGATGCTCCACAGTTATGATGCCGCTGGTGAACATCCCTGTTTCCATGGCAACCCTATTATGTCATGTTAGCCTGTCCTGAGTGTTGCATAGAGCATCAAGGTCTCAGCGAGAGCCTCGTTTACTGGGGTGGCTTCACGGAGCTATTTCTCCGTGGCTGGAATTAGGAAAGGACGCACATTGTCTATGCCATCTATGCCCAGCAGTATACATTGCGAAGGGTGAAGTGCTCAAAAAAGACAGGGAGGACCAGAAAATGAATGAGCTGCGGAAGACAAAAAGCATCTCCTACAAATGCCTTCTGTCTTTTGTTTTGTTTTGTTTTGCATTCATGGCATTTCCAAATTCTCCAACCTCAGCCGTTAACCTCAAGGGTTTGGAGACCCAAATCAGAGATGGAGTCAGTCCAAAAAGAAACATCCTCCTTCTCCTCCTCTCCCCCTCCATCGCCGATGTTGTGGATTTGGCTGATTTACAAAGAGAAAATGTGAGACATGTAACCTCTTTCCTTGAGGCTTTTTTTTGGGGGGGGGGTGTTTTTTGAACAAAAGAGAAAACAAGTTTTGCAGACTCAAAATATATTAACGGTATAGCAACATTTAACCAGCAGTCCCATCAACTCCAGAAGGAATCGTGTTGGCCACGATCCAACAGTGCAGCTACCATGGCTGCATACCCAGATTGAGACAATAAGCTGCATTTGCACCAATCAGCAATTTGGTGGGGGGAGTGGCGGGGGGAGGGAATGGCTAGCTCCAGCCCATGCTTCCCCTCTCAAAGTGCTGAGTGGTGCAGAGCATTTGATGGGGCTATGCACATACTGGATGAGACTGGCATAAGGCACCTTGGGGAGAGGGGGTCACATGCCAGGCTTCCCAGCAGTTAGGTTCTGGTATTTTATCTCCTGTGCCAACAGTGCTCTGGTTCAATTAGCCGGGCAGACTGACGGCCCAATCCTAACTAAATCCGTGCACAGTGATGTCGCGGTGCTGGTGTCGGCTCCGCTGCATCCTGTGGGGGGATTTTTGGCAGCTAGAGGTCTTCTTGGGGTAAGGGGACATTTATTCCCTTGCCCACAGGTGCCCATTATGGATCAACTCCGATCTGCACCAGTAATATAAATGGTGCAAGTCTGAGTTGATCTGTGTAGGTGAATCAAGCCTGGGAAGGAGGCGATATAGTGGGCCCGTGTTATCCGTTGATTCCGTATCTGTGGATTTCAGAACCTGCAGATGCCGAGGCACCCACTTAGATACCTCCCAGCTGAGCTGAGCTCTGGTCGTGTCTGGGAGGTTTCCTAAACTGTGCACGGCTTCTGCGAGAGGCAGAGGCATATCTAAGGGGGGGCAAATCTGTAAGTTTTGCAAGAAGCCTTACCTTGCAGTGGAAATCACTCCTCTCCTGCACCGTTTTAGCCAATCCTCAAAGGGGAAAAGCAACATCTTGGCGTTGCTTACTGGCTACAGCAGCAAGGGAGAGGAGGGATTGACATGACAGGGTAAGGCTTCTTGCAACACATAGAGCTTTGCCCTCCCTGTAGATCCGCCTCTGCCCGGACCCCTATTTGGGGAACTTCTGCTTTATGGCTCCAGTTGCGTTTGGAGGTTTAAAAAGGGTCCCAAATCTGTGGAGTCAAACGTCCATGGATTTTGGCACTTGTGGGTGTTCCAGAAACAGAACTACCCCTCCCCCTGCACTGAACTTAACTGGTCTGGTGGGCATTGTGACAGCCACCAGTGCGCATGAGAAGGCTCCAGCCTTCCCACCAGCACACTAGCTATGAATGCTGTTTTATACAGTGGTGTCATCTAAACGATTTAAGAACAGGTACTCACTTTTGATTGGCACATGTCGGGACCCGCCCGCCGGAAGTGACGTCATAAGCCGGAAGTGAGGTCGTGGCAGGAAGTGACATGAAAAAAGCCCTTTTTGAGGCCTCAGATGATTTTAAACTGACCCAACAGCTGCAACAGTATTCCACAGCACCCCCAGAACACGTTAAGGAGGCCTGGCATCATGTTAAAGTGACCCAACAGTTCCAAAACCCCAGAGCAGCTCATTTTTCAGTGGCAACGCAAGGCAAGGCAAGGCTCCGATTGCTGCCTGCCTGCCTGCCTGGCTCTGAGAACGTGCAGGCAACTCAAATGTGCAGGAAATTCAAACGTTGCAGGGGGCGGAGTCGACGAGTGGGCGGGCGAATGGGCGAGGCCAGCCGTAATCCTAGGAACCGGTACTCGCGTACCCCCGCGTACCCCCTGCATGACATCACTGGTTTTATATATTCCCGGGCCTGTGCCACTCAGGTCAGGTCAGCCGAGGGAGGCTGGCGTGGGGGGTTGGGGAGAGCAGCACAGAGGAGTGCCGGAGGTTAATTGGGCAGGGGAAGGCGGGTGTGGATCTGTGGGCGGACTGACCCAGGAAGGAGGTTGGGGCAAATCTGGCTGACTTATGCCAGATCCAAACCTCTGTTCCCCAGCCTGGTTGAGCTTGCATTGGCTCTCAGTTCTGCGCTAGCGATTTCGCTGGCGCAGATCCAAGTACCCCTATTGGGGTGGCTGCTGCATGACATGGGGCAAGGGGAATTAGTTTCCCTTATTCTGCATTGCACGGCTCCCAACCCCAACCCTGCGGCATCACCCGTGCAGCATCTGCTGATGTGCCTGGTCCTTCAGACAGGTAGAAATTCATGTACGTATCGCCAACCTCGATTGACATGCAACTTAGTTCTGTTAAAATGAATGGAATTTTTTGGAAGTGCATTAAGGATAACACAATCATGGATAAAATCCATGGTTTTCTGCTTCTTGCACAATTGCTGTTGTAGTTAAATATGCTGAACTGGCCGCCAGTTTACGAATATGGTTGTTTGATCTGCATGAAATGAATTTGAGGGACGGATTCCTTCCATATAATTTTACCTATGCTCTCAGGTCCTCTGAGGGGGCCCGGTTGACTGTGCCGCCACCAGGTGAAGTGAGAGGGATGGTGGCCAGAAGCAGGGCTGCCTGGGTGGTGGCTCCACGCTGTGGAATTCCCTCCCCCTGGAATTAAGAACAGCTCCTTTGCTAGCAATCTTTCGGTGGGGTCTTAAGACTTGGCTCCTTAACAAGTCATTTTATTAGTTGCTGTCATGTTGGGCTGGCATTTTAATCTTAAATGTTTATTCTTTTTAAATCTTTAAATGGTTGTAAATCCACTGGGGTCTGCTGCTTTTAATTGGTTGTCATCAGCGGTGGGATCTGGGAATAAGGAAGCGGAACACTGGGCGGGACTTACGTGTGATTGGCAGCCCGTCCTTTCCGTTCCGTGGCTGCCCTGGCCTCGGGGGGGGGGCTGCCCCCGGTTGGTGCGCCCCACCGCTGCTCGCCCAGGCACCCGGCACGCCCCCACCCATCCCCCCCGGCGAGCAGGCCCTTCCAAGGCAAGGGCAGCCGCGGAACGGAACGGACGGGCAGCCAATCACACATAAGTCCCGCCCAGAGTTCTGCTTCCTTATTCCCAGATCCCATCACTGGTTGTCATCATTTCAATTTTATCTTGTATTTTTTAATCTTATCGTAAGCCTCCTTGGGTACCCTAACATGGGGCAGAAAGGCAGGGTATAAATTCATCTATGATGATGATGATGATGATGATGGCACTGGACTGAAACACTTGCGAGCACAATGATTATTCAGGGCGGCATTGTATTATTTACAGATCTTTATCATTTTGAATGGCGAATACAGTGTGCACTGAAACCAGTAGCCTATAATCACATGCATGTAGCGTTCAACAATGAATGGGATCTGCATTGTGAATGCCGTATGTTTTGAACTTGGGATGCCAGTGTGTGGGACGATGTAGCTGAGGGGACCCATTGTTCTCTAGGCTGTGTCTGGGTCAGCTTATTTTCATTGTCCCTCCATAACCTTCGTAGCGCTAACCTTTAAAGTGTCTGAAGCAGCTACTCCATAACGTATTACTCTCAAGGTATTAAATTTCTCATTGCTAATGCAATTATTCTGCAGCACATCAGCCAACAGATGGCACCCTGGCTGTCCCTATATAAGCCAAGTGGGTTGGTGGTTTTTCCCCCCTTCTAAATATGAAAAAGTGTTTCAGAAACTAACAGCAAAATGGCTGCCCACACTGTATGTCAAAAATGGCCTTTGCTTGCCAGAACACTCTGTAGAAGTACAGGATTTTTTGTTTGATGGGCTAAATTATAGCCATTTGTAGTATATGTGGCAAAATGGACTTTTTGATACACAGGGGAATAATATTTAACTGGACTGATGGATAGAACTGACAGTTAAGTTGAAACGGAAAAATGGTTTTCTTCCACTACAGCTTGGATTTAATTTTGAATGGTTTTTTCACATGTATGTTGCAGTCACTTTTGAACAGATTGGTTTCTAGTCGAATGCGTTTGCTGTACTTTTAGGGCGGGGGCTGTTCTGAATGGGTGACTGTGGCAAATAGAGATTTCATTCAGAGCGCAGTCATACCTTATGCCGGCCTAGTAAGGCCGACATAGCAGGGCCATATCCACAGGCCCATTCGGAGGCAACGGCAGCAACGTGCAGGACAAGGGGAGGTTTTCCCCTTGCACCCGCATAAGCCCCAGTCACCCCTATGGGCCTGCTCGGATCTGCACCGGCAAAATAGCAGGTGCAGAGGAACGTGCACAGGAGTGGCCCGAATCGGGGCCGACATGGCCAGGAACCGGTGTAAGGATATGGCACTACGGCCGTCCTGCGTCACAACTGCATAATAACTGCCGTCTCCGTCCGCTGCGCCACCCAATTACACCTCTGGAACCGGTGTTAGAATATGGCACTACAGCCGTCCTGTGTCACAACTGCATCATAACCGCTGTCTCTGCCCGCTGCATCACCCAGTTACGCTTCTGGAACACCTCTGGAATGCCCTCGCGGAGGCCCTGCCCCGACCGAGCGACACCGGCGCTCAACTGGCACATGGCCGGCGCTGCCGATGGTTGCGGCAGTGCCCGAGCATTGATGCTGCCGCTTGCGTTGGCCGAACGCCATAGGGCTGACGCGGATGCACTTTACCGCACGTTTGTGATAGCGTTCGGCCGGCGCTAAAGGGGGTATAGGATTGCACTGCCCGAATTGCATGGTCTCTGGGTTTTTCTGAAATTCATGGCTTTTTGAGTCTCAGGAATACATTCCTCACGTGTGTGTGTGTGTGTGTGTGTGTGT
>JAJKFI010039460.1:0-12467 GCA_029204185.1 Lerista edwardsae | reverse complement strand
CGCTGCCGATCACCCAGAAGACCCGCCCAGCGTACCGGTAAGCTGACACTATTGCCCGTCGGCCTCACCATTCCTGTGCTACTTGGGATTGAGCTCCCAGCCTTGAATTTGGCGCGGGCCAGCCGGCCTTGCCAATCCAATGCTGGGTAGGATTGTGCTCTTAATTATATCTAGTTTAAATAAGGAAGAATTTAGACTTGAGCAGAAGCGAGAATGGAATGAAGCTTTTGGACCCTTCCTACGCCTAGCTTGTTAACTTGTTTGCAAACCATGTTCTTACTGCCCCGGGGCTCCAGTATATTGGTTGATGATGATGTAGGTTTGTTATATTTGCCTAGTTGTTACTGACAGCTTCATCATCGCCACGGAGCACATGTACATCATGATCCTCTTTATTCAGTCACTTTTCATTAATGGATTTAAATGTCATGTCAGTGATGCATTGTGAAAGGCAAAGTGCTAGAATGCATGGATCTCATTGCGGCTGCAGGAGCAAGCTAACAAATGCTGATGTTGCAGGCTGTTGCTCAAACCCCATTGAGATGCTGGAGGCCTTTGGGAACTTGAGAGCCACAAACGAGAGCGCAATCCTAACCTGGAGTTAGGCTGGCACAGTTAGGCCAGAAGAATTTGGCCGACACAAGGGACACTGTAAAGTATGTTTGGACCACTCGCGGAATCAAAGAGGCCAGCACACAGATGTGCACCATCCTCCCTGACTCTGAGAGTGGCCCAAACATGCTTTATGGTGGCCCTTGTGCCAGCCAAACTTTGCTGGTTGAACTGTTTCGGCCTAACTACAGGTTAGGATTGTGCCCTGAGTTCATTTACTGAACACTATGTTTACTTTGTGTGACTGGTGGCAACCAGACATTTGCGATTGGCAACCAATGCTCATTTTCCACAATGTTGACCACATCAAAACCCAGCCACAGTGGTATTCCTAGAGGGGAGGGTTTTTCAGGCTCCTGGATGCCTATGTGAAGCAGCCCCTCCTTCTCATTGCTATGAGAACAAAATGGAGGCGTCCAGTGATGGCATCTGGTAATAAAGATCCGGAATGCTGGGCGAGACTTACGTGTGATTGGCAGCCCATCTCTTCCGTTCCGCCACCTGCCCGCCCGCTGCGCAGGCTGCCCCCGGTTGGCATGCCCCACCGCTGCTTGCCCAGGCACCCAGCACGCCCCCCACCCATCCCCCCGGCGAGCAGGCGCCCCCTCCGGGGCCAGGGCAGCCCGTGCGGCGGGCGGGCAGGCAGTGGAATGGAATGGACGGGCTGCCAATCACACGTAAGTCCTGCCCAGCGTTCCGGATCTTCATTACCAGATGTCATCGCTGGAGGCGTCTCCTCCGCTTTGCTTTCACAACCATGAATGGCTCTAAAGGCAAGTGGGAGGGGCCACTTTACACAGGCATCCAGGAGCCTGAAAAACCTAGAGTTGCCCCCCCCATCTAGGGATGCCACTGCCCAGCCACTTATGTGTGTGTGGCTCTCCAAGGAGGCATCATTGTCACTATCTTGTTGATTATCATGCATGCTTCTATTTGGATCTTGAACTTCTTGCTTTTATTTCAAAGATGCTATTCCACTCCTGTAAATGCCTCTTTCCAAGCCTGTATCACTTGTTCAGTAACACCAGCAGTAGTCTTCTGGATTCCTAAATTGGTCCCACAGTTACACATTTTCACTCTGAATCTGATGAGGATGTGCAGCTGGATTCTTACTTTCAAGATGGGGTGTCTGAAGCTTTTCAAAGATGTCTAACATGATTAGATGGCATTATTCATACATACCAAGGTTCTCACCATTTTGACCACTAGTGTCAAGCTCAGCTTGTTGCCCTCCTAAAGCTTGTTGCCCAGTGCAATTGCACCCCCTGCACTTCTTTAGCTACGCCCTGGCAGGAACGTATCTCCCATGGGTACATATCCTCTTGTACTTCTCCATAGTTTTTATTTTGATAATGTATTGTTCTGTGTCAGCTTCGGTGTATAATGTAGTTTGGCTAGCAATGGCCATGAATCCTATCAGGTAGTGATTGCAGGATGAGGCTGTGCAGCTGGGTTCTTACTTTCAAGATGGGGTGTCTGAAGCTTTTCAAAGCACATCTCCAGTGATCCTACAAAAGCCTGAAAGTTCTTTGTGGCTATCCCCTTAGTCCATTAAAATCCCAGTATTTCATTTTTAACAGGCTGGAGAATACACTGCCCAACACAGACCATCTTGAGCACAAACATTCCAGCCTAACTAGTTTTTGAATTAGCTGTTAATGCTCTCCCTCTTCTCCTAATGTCTCCATATGTTTGCTGCAAGTCTGTAATTAACGCCATTCACCAAGATTTGTGGTCCTTTCTGCTTTTGACTTTCGAGGGAGGAAAGCAGCTTAGAGGCAGGATGTGATTCATAATCACACGTTGTGTGGCTTGAGCTTCTTGGGTTATGTTTGTCTGAGAATAGCGGAGGACAGGATTGGAAAGAATGAAAGGGATTGAGGCGCGGTCCGAGTAACCAAATCCCAAGACTCTGGTACACCATGAAGCTCTAACGTGGTTTCCTGATTGAATCATAAACATGACATTGCAATCTGAATGAAAGAAATATAATTTGATGAATGCAAAAGACTGAAAGTATAGGATAACTGTCACTGCTCTTCTTGAGCCTCAGTGGATTTGTTACAGTTAATCGGAAGCAAAATTTATACAGTTAATTGGAAGCAAAATTGTGCATGTGTGGAAGCACATCACCAAAGGGACAGAAAGCAGAACAGATAACGGAGTAGAGCAAAAGAGTTAGTCACTGTGGCCCAGATGTTAGCTAAAATGATTAAGGTGGTAAAATGGTCATGCAGAGATGTTTTCCCCAGGGGTGTAGCTAAAGAAGTGCAGGGGGTGCAATTGCACTGGGCACCAAGCTTTAGGGGGGCCAATAACCTGAGCTTGACACTATTGGCCAAAATTGTGAAAACCTTGGTGCATATGAATAATACCATCACATTATATACCACTCAGTATGGAATTTAATGCAGAATGCAATGAAACAAACCAGAGTGTAATATCTTCATTCTATCAAAAGTTATGGCCAAAAAATAAGAAAATGAAAATACAACTATGATGCCATTTCCTGCTGTGATGTCACTTCCGGTCATGTTGTCATTTTGCCCTCTGTACTGGGCTACATTTTCATTCGCTACACCAGTGGTTTTCCCATAATTTTTGGGTGGCGACGCTTTCAATTGCATCCTCCCTTGGCAAGGTCTGGCATTTACCAAGACAGAGACTCCAAAAATTCATAGATACCAAATACCAGGAGTTCTAGGTACTAGATTTTATCACATTAGGGCCCCTTCAGAAAGAAACAACAATATCCACCAAGCAAAACAATGACAGGGAAACTTGATCTTGTGTTGACTTTTACCACATCCAAAATGAGCATGAAAATCAATCACATTAAGGGCACAAGCCTAACCTGGAGTTAGGCCGGCACAGTTAGGCCAGCAAAGCTTGGCTGGCACAAGGGACACCGTAAAGTATGTTTGGACCACTCTCGCACACAGTCAATGGTCCTATCATAGGCCCTTCTCATCACATGGTCAGGAGGAAGGGTGATGATTGGATGGGGAAGGACCAGTGTTAGGGGCTCCACTAGTATTGCTCTGAGTTTTGAAACTTTACTGTGGTGCTATTGGAAGAAGAGCTTTTGCACTGATGCAAAGGGTCCTAACCTGACTTCCCAGAAATCCTTGTTTCTAGTATAAATATTACATCTCAAATGTCATTTTTGATCAACCACTTGAGTAACAAAACCATTATAATCTGCAACTCACTTTTCATTTTACAGTTAAATCACCGGTCTCTCTCTGCACAAGGAGCAATCTGTCTCCTCTGGCTTTCAGCTATTTCATTCCTGCTGGGGATCAAGTCAAAGACTCTTCACTGGAAAAGGACAGCCAAGTCTAAACAGCAGCAACCCACCTCGTGCTTTTTCCTAAACTGGCATTTAGAGTAGATTCCCCCCCACTCCTTTCTGTATTTATCTATAGGCTTGGGGATTTGGAGGCAGGCTTCTGAAATCAAACGACTCACTAAATATTAAATCTGAGAGGTGAAGTGCTCTCTCTTTCTGACACATGCACGCACCTCATGCAGTTTGATCACTGATGTTTCAAGATGGATTGACAAATGGATGTAACGTGCCAAAAATCTGTGGCTTTCACTCTTTTTGCCTTCTGCTCTTTGTCAGGACCGGCCAGGACTTGAAAGTTGCTACCTCTTTTGTCTTGAAGTCTGTGGCATGGGGGAGCAGCCATGAGTCTGCCTTTGCAATGAACAGTGAAGGGCAAAATCGCGGGTGCAGGTCAGAGGAAGCCACGGGGGCCGCACGGCCTGGGGACAAGCCTTGGATGTGGCCTAATGGTTGCATCCCAGCCACACCTCCTCTCTGAGCCAGCCCACCCGCCCACCCACCCCCTGCCCAGTAATGTTTCCTCCTCGCCCTCCCTCCCCCCAGAACCTCCCCTGCACCAGCCGAGTTCAGCTGGCGCCGAGGAGGCTCCCCATCGGCGTTCTTGAGGCAATGCTACTCATAGCGTCGGCTCAAACGCTATAGCAATGATGTGGTGGTGCCGGTTGGCAGCCCCACGTTGGCGCTAATGAGGTAGCACTGATGCAACTACGTTGCGTTGGCGCTATGTCAAGGGCAGGATTGCGCCAGTGGTGGGATTCAAATAAATTAACAACCAGTTCTATGACATCATAGCCGGAGCAAAAAAAACCAATGAAGCCAGCCGAGGTAAACGAGTGGGCGGGGCCCGGCCATTTAACAACTGGTTCTATAGAACCTGGGCGAACCCCTTGAATCCAGTGATGTCATGTAGCCAGGGTGCTCCGGAACGCCGTTCCGGTTGTTCCGTGTAGGGCTGGCTCCGCCCACTGCAGTCTTTGCTGCCGCGCACCCCTGCAATATGCAAATAGGGCTGGCCGTGCCTGCGCCCTGCATGCCCACAGCCGGAGGTTTCAGCCAGGCAGGCAGGCAGTGGACGGCGGGGGAAGCAAGGACGCGCGGAGGAACTGCCAATCAACTGTGCGTCCCGGTAGCTACTTCCTGTGTTCCGGTTGTTAGCGCAGGTAGATTCCACCACTGCCCGAATCCCACCGCTGGATTGTGCCCTTCGTGATGCAAATTTTGAATAGGAACACATAACACTGCTTTCTGTAGAAACATAAAACCATTTTCTCCCCCCTTTAGTCATAGCTTCTCCTCCACATATTTACTGGAGCGGGCAGTAGAATCAGTCCTGGAATGTCCCAGCCTCCAGCTGAAGGACTGAGAGCTGCTTTGACATGCCTACGGCCACACGGACTCAGGCTTTCCATGTTATCCAAAACCTTATTTATTTTATTTATTTATTTGATTTGTATCCCGCCTTTCCGCCACAAGGCCCCCTTATGGGGGTTGGCGTTTCTGAGAATCAATGCGTACCCATGTAGACCTGATCACTGGTGCCGAGGTGGAAGGTTGGGCCAGCGGGTGTGTGGAGGGGGCCAGCAGGCTCCATCTTTCCCCACTTTCTACTCATTCATTCATCTTGCACATGGAGGTGGTCATCTGAACAGCATTGGGTTAGTACTAGAGAAGTCTGAAAAAAGAGGACAAAAAAGAGGACGTTTCAATGGATGTTTTTTCCCATTGAAAGAAACCCATGAAACGTGCTCCGAGGAGAGGTGCAGTTGGGTGGAGATGGGAGTCAAAGGGGCTGGTGGCAGCAGACATGGTCCTGCACGGAACATGCTGGGCTGGAATGCTGGGCTGCAGGAACTACAGTTCTGACACACATGAAGCAGAGGGTGGGAATCCCAGCTGCTTTCAGAACAAGATCTTCATTTACTGCTCCTCTGTAATTATCAAGTGAAAATTTGGGGAGATGAAAGATCCAATAAAAATAAAAAATTCATACCAATTAATCTTGCTCAGTGCAATATACCTGGAATATTGGCTGTCTCTGCATATCAGTTTATGCTTCACAGACTTTCTCCGTCAAGACCCTGATTAGGCTGAGATTGCCATTTTCTTGATAAATTTCTTTCAGTGCTGTCATAGTTCAAGGCTATAATCAGTATTCTATAGCTTTAATTATAGCAGTCTTTCTATAAACCTTTCATTTCCCTGTAGGGTCCTTGATGTGCCTGAAATATCACAATTTCTTTTCTTTTCCTATAGGTGGGAGGAACGGATTCTGAGCCTTGGTCATTTTTCTCTTTCTGAGAGCACAATCCAGTTAGGCCAGCACAGTTAGGCCAGCACAAGGGACACCGTAAAGTATGTTTGGACCACTTTTGGAGTCAGAATGACCAGCACAAAGACGTGTGCCATCCTCCTTGACTTCAAGGGTGGGCCAAACGCACTTTACGGTGTCCCTTGTGCCAGCCAAACATTGCTGGCCTAACTGTGCCGGCCAATGCCAGGTTAGGATTGTGCTCTGGGTCTATGTTAACTGGGGCCCTTCACTCAACTTGGCAGCCCGTGGATGTATAATATGGAAATGATTTGTCTTATTTAGAATTGAGGTGATGCATATAGGGCTTTACAACAGCAGAACATTCATGGAGTGCTCCGTCAGGTAGGTGACAGCCAACAGTCGCTAGATTGCCCAGCACACACTGGAGCAGGTAAGGCAACAGCAGAAAAGAGGAAAAAAGGGACAGGGAAGGGCAAAATAGGGTGGGGAATCTACAAGATGGGGTGAACTGAGAGGTGATCGCACGTTCCGGATTCAATTCCTTGCATGTCTACAGGAAAAGCTTAACCTGGGATGTGACAACAGTGCCAGTTGGCTGACAATGAACAATGGGCCAAAAGGAAAAGGTTAGCAAATATTTTTCCTTACCATTTTTCCATAGACCTCGTGATGGCCTATACATCTTATGCCAGCTTCGTATATATATATGCCAGTTGGTCTTGCCTGGACACACCCTCCTACCCCAACTTGCTCTGAAACTCCCCTTGCCCTCCCTTTCCCCACTCATGACACACTCCTTCCATGGACTTTCCGGGAGCAGGGCAGTCCGGGGTCCACAGTGGTGTTGGTCTGATCCTGCATCTGTTTTGCCGTGATAGCTTGGACTGGTCTCCCTGGAGCCTTCTGTGTTGGTAAGTCAGTAGTAGGGGCAGGTTGTGGGCAGGAGGGGGAGAAGGAGTGTGAAGACATCCAGAAATATTTTGGGTGGGGATGAGGGAGTAATTTGGGGCCGGGAGGAGGTTGGAGGTGGTAGATCTAGTGGATCTTATCCAGTGGTGTCATTCAAATGATTTAGGAACAGGAACCCACTTTTGATTGGCACTTGTCGGGAACCTGGAACCAGCCACGGAGCCCGTTAGGATCCGGAACGCCTGTTCTGGTCCGTTCCCCCTGAATGATATCACTGCCTTTGCCCCCCCTAGGAATCCAGAGTCGCTCCCTTTAACCCTCTGAGTGCCAGCCAACCAAGAAGAAAAGCTCTTTGCAGAGGAATTGGGAGGGGGGAGGAGGGAGAGTGAAGTGGGCGGAGTCAGCCCTAATTTTAACTAGTGGAACTGAGTTCCCCCGCGTCCCCCCTGCATGACATCACTGATCTTATCCCCTCTGTTTTAAGCCTTTTTGCCCCTTTTCTAACCTCATACACCACCAAACTAGATGGTGTATTTCTGAGGAGACGCAGAGCGCAATCCTTGGGCTGGCACAGTTTGGCCAGCAAATCCTAACCAACTTTCAAGCACTGGGATAAGGGCAATGCATCTCTGAATTAAGAGAACAAACATTCCCTTACCTTGAGGAGGCCTCTGTGACTACTACTCTACTGCAGGATGTAGCACATGCCCCATTGGCACAGCTATGTCAACACTGGATTGTAGGTTAGGATTGGGCTCTCAGAGTCAGGGAGGATGGTAAACATCTCTGTGCTGGCCTCTCTGACTCAGAGAGTGGTCCAAACATACTTTATGGTGTCCCTTGTGCCAGCCAAACTTTGCCGGCCTAACTCTGCTGGTCTAACTCCAGGCTAGGATCGTGCCCGCATTGAAGACTGAACAGCCTACCAGAAGGTGAGTAGTAAATAATTTTACTTCCTGCAGGCCGTCTTTGCTCTCCCACTATAAGATGAAGCCAGGATTCCCTCACCCTATTTTATGACCTCACCAAATCTCTAGCAGTTGGCCGATTCAGCTTATTCCTCAGGACTTGATTAATACAACATGTTTCCTCAAGGTCCTGGGGCCTGCCCATCATTTGCTCCAGCTTAGCACAGATCAGCTCTCATTTTAATTCTCCTCTGACCTGCATAGCCACATGATACGATGTGCCTGCGCTGCACATTGCCCCGGTGATGTCCCCATTGCGCATAACCATTAGCTGATGTTCTCACATTGGATGGAAGTTGAACGACTCTCCTGCCCTGGATGAATAATTCAGCCAGGTCTGCTTAGTGGGAAGTAAAATTGACCCAAAGCAACTGAAAGGTATAGGGAGCTAGAGGAGACTAGAAGAAAGGTATTACTGTTGCTTAGCAACATGCCCACAATCCTGGGAAAGAAACCTATTTGGCAGGGGGATGGGGACAAAAGGAAGACGAAGGTGATGGGGTGGGGAGGGGGAAGAAGTCGTGAAAGAAACGATTCTATAAAAGCTCATTACAACAGAATCTGACAAGGGAATTCAGCTGAAAAGCTCTACGAGGTCAGTCAAAGGCACTGTTGAAAATACTACTGTAATACACCACCATGATTTAAAGAGAAGAAATGAAAGAAGTTTTCTTGCCAAATTCTTGTTCAGGATTCAGACTCAGTTAAATTCTGATTTATTATCGAGTCTGAGAAGGAGACAAAGAAGACAAGGCTCAAATGAAGTGGTAAAACCCAATGTCTCATCTGAACATAGCCATTTGTATCCCTTATGAATGAGCCATGGTTTGGGTGTAGCTAATGAAAGTGTAGCCCGGTACAGAGGGCAAAATGATGCCCCGGAAGTGACATCACAACAGGAAGTGATGTCACAGGTGTACTCTCATTTTCCTGTCTTTTTTTGGCCATACGTTTTGATAGAATGAAGGTATTACACTCCAATTTGTTTCATTGCATTCTGCATGCAGTTCCACATCAGTTGATATATAACATGATAGGCTCAGACTTTTTGAGGTTTGGAGAGGAGAAGAGAGCTTTTGCCCTCATCACACCTGGTTCTGTCCTTTGCTGGGTGAGTGATAGTTATAATGTAAGTAGACTAGGAGATAGCTGCTTTCTTATTTTGCATTAAGCATCATGTAGTTATACCATGCTGTGGCCTGCTTTGAAAGGCCTTCTTAAGCCTCTGTGCTGTAACCTGTAGTTTTAATAAATCATTATATTTTACTCCATGATGTGCCTCGTGTGCTGGGAGCGGGGATTAGCTGACACCAGTCTTGACGCTGTGCTACACTACTGGTTGGGCTAAGGAATGCCTCCTGGACCACTGGAGGTTGCTGGTGGCCAGGAGGGGACATCATCCCATGACCCCTGGGGGCAGTCTGGATGGGCCAGGCCCCCGGGTATCGTGATAGCAATCCAAACCAACTTTCTCGCACTGACATAGTTGTGCCAATGGGGCATCTTCTGCATCATGTAATGTAGTCATTGAGGCCTCCTCAAGGTAAGGGAATGTTTGTTCCCTTACCTTGGAGCTGCATTGCCCTAACCTCGGTGCTGGAAAGTTCGTTAGGAACGCACTCTAGGATGAAGTGAATCAAAGAAAGGGCCTTCTAAGTTGTGATACCTTGTATGTGAAACTCTGCCCCCCAAAGAAGCTTTTCTGTGGTCATTTTAAAACACGTCATTGTTTTACCACCATACATTTTTATCCTCCCTGGCTTTTAAAATTATTCTTTAAATGTGTTTTAGCTGTTCTTTTCATTATGAATGTGATTCTATTATGTTTTGTGATTTTATTCCTATTATGCCATTCTGTGAGCTGTCCTGGAAATATGGCTGAAGGGAGATACATGAATGAATGAATGAATGAATGAATGAATGAATGAATGACATATGGACCAGGCAATCAAAGATATCGTTGTCAGAAATTCTCACAACAATGAACACAGTGGCAGACAGGTTTGCCATTTCCCCCTGTCCTTCCGCAGATAAACAGAAATTTATCAAGTAACGATTTCCCAGCATGAAAGATAAATAGGAAAAATGACAACTTCACAATGTATGTATGGCTTAACTGTCAAAGGCACAGGAGCCTTGACAGAAAAAAAGCTTGCTACCCTACATGGGAATTGCTGCTGAATATGGGCCCTTTCTATGGGAACAACTGTGACATGAGTTCTTTGATAATGCAGGGCAGTGTCTGATGAACATGTGGCTGCTTCCTATGCCAACATGATTCCGGTTTCCAGAGCTGCAGTGCGAACTCTTCTTAAGTACCTTAGAGCATCTGACATTACCTTCCGAGTGTGTGATCCTTATCTTCCACCCCTGAAAACATCTGGATTTTGAAAGGATTCCTGGTGTAAAACCTAAGGGTGTCATGACTATTTCAGATGCATAGCTACCCCTGCCTCTCTCCACTCAGTTCCCTCACCAGCATTACCTTGGTAAAGAGGGGGAATAGACAGTGGTAGGAGGCTCGGTAACCAGTAGTGTCATCTAACGGGTACGCTGGGCGGGAGGAACGGGTGAGCGGCAGCCTGCCCATTGTGTAACGCTCTGTTTCGCCGTCTTCCCTGCCCCCGCGGGGAAGGGGAAGATGGCAAAATGGAGCGTTATGCAACGGGCGGGCTGCCGCTCACCCGTTCCTCCCGCCCAGCGTACCTGTTAGATGACACTACTGTTGGTAACTGATGGAGGGCACAATCCTAACCTGAAGATAGGCCAGCACAAGTTAAGCCAGCAAAGTTTGGCCTGCACAAGGGCCACCGTAAAGCATGTTTGGACCACTTTTGGAGTCAGGGAGGATGGCACACATTTGTATGCTGGCCTCTCTGATTCCAAGAGTGGTCCAAACATACTTTACAGTGCCGGCCAGACTTTGCTGGTCTAACTGTGTGGGCCTAACTCCAGGCTAGGAATGCGCCCTGAATCACAGGCAGACAAGTACGAAGACCGGCTGGCTTGCCAGCTTTTCTGCCTAGAAAAAACTACCACTCCCATGATGCTGGCAACAAATGACATTATTAAGCATGCTCCAAACCACATTTCCAGCTGTGGGGACAGCTATGAAGGCTGGGTTGCCAGCTTGCCTATGAACGAGGCCTCCTGCTGCTGGTAAACCCACTGTCTCTGGAAAGGTAAGGGGGCTCGTGCTTGCAAGGGAGAGGAATGGAAACAGAAGCAAGGCCCGTCTCAAGTCTCAAGCAATAGCATCCCTATAGGGGGCAGAGCACTGCGTTTTGCAAGGAGCCTTGCAATGTCAATCACTCTTCTCCCTGGCCATGTAGCCAATCCTCACAGGGAAAGTAACACATTGGCATTGCTTACTGCCTACTGCTTACTGGCAAGAGAGAAGCATGAATTACGTAGCACATATCATCCATATATAGCAGAACCTTCTAGCGAGTGCTTCACGAGCAGCGAGTGCTGTCCTGCGACCACGACAAAGTGCCTGGTAAACAAGCGAGTTACGCATCTGCGTGAGGAGAAGGAGGGAATTTGGCTTCTGAGCTCCCTGTTGTGTACATTTTGTCCCACCCCAATTGCATTTACAAGAAGGCAGTGAGTTGCACTAGCTCCCATGTTGAAGCAGGGAGGGCACGAAGAGGGCTTATATCTGTGACTACCCTGTTCACACATTCTTTTTCGAGGAACCAAGTGCCCACCCATCCTCCTATGAAGAGACAAGTTATGGGAACCGTTTGCCATGAGAATGAGTTAAGAAGAATTAGAAAATTCAAGGAGTAGCAGCCCAGGATGTACAGCCAAATGACGCTGGGCTTCTTAAGTGCAACCCTGAGAAAAGGATCTGTGCTCTTCAGAACTTCAGAGGCAGTAAATGAAAAGTGCTTGTGTGTAATGTAAACAATACAAGGAGCCGCTCGCGATGCTCTTTAACATTGCCGGCGTTTCTCATATTTGTGTCAACAGATCTTTACGTTTAATGGGCTCTCTGGGCCCCCTGATCGGAAAGGACACGATGTTCTGTATGTTCCTCCTGACAGTGGGCGAACAGAGGCTGTGATCAAAGCAGAACTGACTTGGGTGTCAGCCCAAATGGAAAACAAAAGCAACAGCAGCTTGTTTTCAAATATTTTTTATATATACAGATGTAGCCAGCCAATGGTGGAGAGGCATTGGCTTTTAAGAGAAAGGGCAAGAACACTTAGGAATGGGAAAATGGGAAGTGGCAAACCACAGATATTCAGTGGAATCCCTGGAGGTTTGCAAAGCTTGCATTATGCATTATGTCCTTTGGCTCGGTTACTGTAAATGAGTGCATCCATTAGAATACACACTCAGTCTCCTT
>JAJKFI010039459.1:67907-79630 GCA_029204185.1 Lerista edwardsae | reverse complement strand
GTGAAAGGGAAGATTATTATGTTCCCACTTAATTGCTTCCCCCCCCCAGCTGAGTGCCTCCAAAGACTGTAGCCTTTCCTTATAATAAGGAAGGTGCTCCAGGCCTCAGACCATTTTTGGTGCTCTTATGGAACACACTGACCTTTCTCATAGGTCTGCTTCTTCTCTTCTTCAGAAAGAGCCTCAATCTTCTCTTTCAGCTTTCCGGCTTCCATCGCGGCTTGTTTGTCATAGAAGGTCTCGTCAGGACTCATGGACAGAGTCAACCTATGAGGGTTTTCCTTTGGGCCAGAACCATGCCAAGGAAGAAGAATGTCAGTAAGGGAAAAGAGAAGGAGTCCTCCTGCTGGATTCCCACGCTACGCTCCCTTAACTGTTGGCGTCAATACCCTACACCAGGGGTTGGCAACCTTTCTTGGGAAGGGGCTGGGCATCCGGTGGTGAAACCGCCCAACTTCCAGTGGTCTTTTCCTGTCTAGCACATGGTGACTTGGGCAGGTGGCTTTGCCTCCCAAGCTGAGCTCTGTGTGATGGGTGACTTTGAGTGTCAGGCGGGGTCCAGCCTATGGACTGCAGGTTGCCGACCCATGCTTACGTTATTACAGAAGCAGCTTAGCTTTCTGTTTTGAAGCAAAGCTCAACATTACATACAGGGAAGGGCAGGAAAAATATCAGGAGATGCACAACAGAGCAACATCTACAATTGGAATCTTCTTGTAAGACAGACAAGGCCCCTTCTGCATTTTTAAAAACTTTTCAGTTTATATCTCCCAAGGTGGCCGAGGCTATGGATAAAGGCACTGTGAAAGCCAGTAACATAGGAAGAGCCCTGCTGAATCAGGCCAAGTGCCCATCTAGTCCAGCTTCCTATATCTCACAGTGATCCACCAGATGCCTCATATAGCACACAAGACAACAAGATACCTGCATCCTGTTGCTGCTCCCTTGCATCTGGTGTTCTGAGATAGGCTACCTCTAAAACCCACAGGTTGCATGCATATAGCCTCCCCAAGCCCAAAGAGAAGCATGTGCGTGTCTCCCTCAGAACGTAACTTAAAATGGTTGGGACAAGAAGCAGAAATGCTCCGCCCTGCCAAGTAATAATATGCTTTGATACGAATGGAACCCATGCTCCATCTCCATATGCAGACAACAAACATGGAAGGATCAACCAGGACAGGAAACTGTCCAGTAGGAATCATCCAAGCACATCTTCTGAGGATTAGGAGACCAGCACCATCTAATGCTTACCTTAAGGTACTGTTTCACTTTTTTCTGAAGAAACTGCGGATCCTCCTTGAGGCATTGCCGGAAGCGAGTCACCTTCTCGGAAATCTTCAGAAGGTCCACAGGGTTTCCGTCATGATTCCAACAGGAGGCCACATACTTTTGGGATGAGAGACAGACAGACAGGCTTATTCCACGCTGAACAGATAGGACCAGCACACAGAACTAGCCTTGTTGCAGCTCTGGCATGTCCACGCTTTTTGTCCAGCTTGCTTTTTAAAGTAGGTGGAAGAGATTTAGACGCTGCTACAACTCCCAATAAAGCAAGGGGAGATGCAACACGCAGGACTTCAGACTCTGTTGCCAATGAATGAGAGGGAGGGGCTGTAGCTCAGCATAGCTCAGCCATAGCAGATGCAGGTCCCAGGTTCAATCTCAGTCAAGAATTTCAGGTGGCCGGGCTGGGAAAAGTGTCCCCGTGTCCCTGCCTGTAAGGATAGGCAGCGCTGAACAAATCACCAGCCTAGGATTAAAGCAGCACTACACAAATTAGATTCACACAAATGGGGAGGCTCAGGGTGCAAGCCTAACCTAGAGTTAGGCCAGCAACGTTTGGCTGGCACAAGGGCCCCCACAAAGTGCATCTGGACCACTCTCGAAGTCAGGGATAACGGCACACGTCTGTGTGCTGGCCTCTCTGACTCAGAGTGGTCCAAACATACTTTACGGTGGCCCTGGTGCCAGCCAAACGTTGCTGGCCTAACTGTGCCAGCCTAACTCCAGGACTGCACTCTCAGAGAATCATCACAGTAATATTGGCATGTGATATCCCAGTCACATGCACCAAATCTGACTCTGCAGCTATCACCGATTTTCACTGGCAAAGCTCAGTCAGACAAACAGGACCAAGGCCACTTTTATTTTTCCTGCTTTCTATTTTGTTGCCTTTTCTTTTGATCCAGCTTTGAGACAACGACCTGCATAGATGAGTGGACCTTTCTCCATTTTCGAAGGCTGCTCTTATCTTGTTCTTCTTGGTGTGTGGCACGTGATGAATTGTTTGGCTCTAAATTGTTTGGCTCTAAATTGTTTCAGATTTTCAGCCGTCCTTGGGCCCATTTTTAACAGGGAAGGATGGGGCATAAATTGTTAAATACCATAAAAATAAATCAATTTGAGTCTCAGGAGTTATGATCCATGCCAACCGCTCAAGTGAGGGATTCCTGAAATCCACGTGATCCTAAGAGAAGCAGCTGCGGCACCCAACAGCAAACAAAAGATCGAGGATCAAGAGTTATGCTCAGAAGACTCACAAGGGATTTGAAGCTCAGCCTGATTCACCGATTACCCTAAAAGTATCACAACAACATCCTTGGACCTGTCCCAGTTAGGTGGCATTTGGAGACATTTGTGGGTTGGGTTTCTGATTCTACTATTTAAGAGCGGCATGACAGGCTGGCCCTTGGTATCTGTGGGAGATCCATTCCTGGATCCTCGTCGATACCAAAACCAGCGGATAATGGAATTCACAAGTGGGCCATTAGACGAACTCGAGACACAACCAGAAGTGCCTTCCAGTCACATCTGGAAGTGCTGGAAATGCACTACTGGTTTACACAAAAAACAGAAGTGCCTTTTGTCAACTCCGGGAGGTGTTCTGAGGCCCGGAGAAGCCACATGCAGCCTGCAGGGCCTCAGCAAGCCTCATGGATGCCTTGAACTCATCAGGTGGGCTTAGGCCAGTGATGGCGAACCTATGACACGCGTGTCAAAGCTGACACACCACAACGTTTGGGGTGACACAGCAGCATTCACCAATGCCTGTCAAAAACTGAGCTTGTTTTACTCGTTTTTCATTTTTGTAATTAATTGATGCTTCTTTATATAACACGTTGCGCCATACATGATTAGACTGTATTTTTTGTTTAAATAAATGAATATAAAGAATTGTTACTCTTTTGTTTGGGAGGGGGGTTGACACAAGAGCCGAGTCAAGTTAACTATTTTCCTAAGTTCTGACACACTGAGCCCAAAAGGTTCGCCATCACTGGCTTTGGCAAACCACTTCCTCTGCACCCAAAACTGCAGTAGAGGGATAATACTACATACCTATTCTAAGGACTACATCCAAATACTATGTTGTCAAGTGTACACTCAGCAAGGACAAGACAAATTATTGTTGTTGTTGTTATATTATATTATTATTATTAATATTAATAATAATAATACCATGATATAAGAATATAAGAATAAGATATATCATATATAAGAATATATGATATAAGAATATAAGATATAAGAATGTCTGACCTACAAAAAACTATGCTGTTGGGAACATCATACATCTTACGCAGATATTTGGACAATTCATAGGCTCTTGGTTAGAGCTTGAATTGCCAATAAAAGACCAGTCTGTGATATTTGTGAGCTTTTTATCAGTTTGACTGTGTATATGTGAATAATAAAAATAATAATAACAACATGATATAACATGATATTTGTCTAAATAAGACAAAGCATGGCTTCATCAATGTCTAGTTATCGGGGAAGAGCACTTACTGAAGTTAAGGCAAGACCAAAGCTTGTAGACTGATGCTTCATCTGAATTTCAATCTTGTGAAGGAGTGCTTCAATTCTTTCTTCCTCAAATCCATCCCTTGGAAAAAAAAACCCGTGTATATGAAATTGCCTTCAAGGGAATCAGACAACCCACTGGGTCCACTGAAGTCCATAGTATCCCTAGGACAGTGGTTCCCAAACATTTTTGACTTTTGGTTCCCTTGGTTCAATTAGCCACGGCTCCCCATTAGGATTAGAACTCTATACACTGTATAGGGCAGTGGGATTTTCACAAGGATTCTGTGGCTCCTATGGCTCACAGTTTGGAACTACTACCCTAGGGTCTTTCCAATCCTGCTGCCTAGAGATGCCAGGGCCTGAACCTGACACCTTTGGTATCCAAGCATGAGTTCCATCACTAAGCCATGGTTCCTCTCCCATGCTAAACTCTGTATCACAAACACAAACTATGGAGCTTCTCCTGAATGAAGTTTCATGAGCTCAAGGCAATGAGCATTCTGTGACCACACTATAGAAGCAGATAAAGTGGTGTCAGGCACATAATTCAGCATCCTAGTCTCACTTTTTAAAAAAGTTTGGGGGGCATTGCCAGCTTGCATTATGCAAGATCTTGCACTGCCATCTTGGATCATGAGTGATTTTGTGTGATCCAAGATAGTAGTGCCCAAATGTTTTTGAATGTTTGGGAAAAAGAGACTGTGGGACACCACAACTCTGGTAAATTTGGAAACCATTGTCTTAATGGTTCAAACATACATTTAAACTAAGTGGAGGTAGCAAAGGAATAGGATCTCCAGGAGTCAAAGAGTTGGGTTTACATACTCTACGTATCTCCTTGTCCGTCCACATGAGAATAAAATACCCAATTAGACATGTACTGCTGCAACTGCATAATTCATAAAAATTGCAGAATTCAGCGTTTTCAAAGCACAAAGGATACACAGCCTTGCAATACACAACCATCAAATGATATGCACTATTTGTAATCAGCATGTATGAAACCGCCTATGTACCGTACTAAGTTTATCAAGAGGCTCTGCTCTGGTCGCCACCAACTTCTGAAGTTAGAGGAGATGGTTACGAGAGACAGGTCCGTTTCCGTTGCGACATTCAAAAAATGTCATTTCTTCCCCAAACATGCCCACCTGGCAATCAATCACTTTACCTCCTTTTAGGCACCAGGCAAAATCAGTTATGCCCGCTCAAGCTTTTAGCAACCGTGCTGCTTTGCAGACTCCGATTTCAACTGCCTTAAACTGTAATCCCATGCACTTTTACCAGAGAGTAAATCCAATTGAACTTAGTGGGATTTACATATGTGCAGACAGGCATAGGTGCGGACAGGCACTGCCAGTTTTGTATATTATTCTTTGTGTGATAATCTGTTCCAAGCGTATTTGGAGATTATTTCATTCAGAAGTGAGGTACAAATGATTAACATAAATGAACAATGACAAAGAGAATGATGGGGGACAATCCAGTCATGGGATTATTCTTTCAGAATACCATGTAATCCAAATGTTCTCTCATTTCCACATGTCAAAAACTGAGACGACTTCTTCAGCATGTAATTAGTTACCATTTATAAATTACTGAAATGTGGATCTGTTTCTTTGAGATGAAGTTGCTTCTCATTATGGATTTAATACTAAATTAGGGATTTAGTATTTTTCTCTTCAAAGAAACAAAAACCCACTGTTTAAATAGTTTGTGAAACACCCTCCCCCCTCAAAAAAAAAACAACCTGAGTTTTTACTTACTCAGTAACTTTGTCAATGGTCCTAGCAATGATTTGCTTTACAGTGTTAATGTTTTCTTCAGCAATCCCTTGAAGGCCGACACTGAAAAAAGCTTCTCTTGTGGAGCCATTAAACCTTAAACACACAGAAAGAGAAACGCAAACGAGTGAACTGCTTTCGGCATTATCTCCAAAGAAACTGAGCCTTGACAGAGTATCCCACAAAGGGGGCGTGAAGGGCAACAAGGTGAAGCACTGCATTAACTCATCCAAGAGAGGCCCTTAAGAAGTTGTACTCAGTAAGAAGAGCGGAAGTCCAGAAGACGACAACCGAGGGGCAAGCACAGCAACAAAAGAACCAGACAGGCCAGCTGACTGAAGCATCTGAAACAGTGGTCTCCAAACTACAGCAGCCAAAAGCTCCCCTAGCGTTTACTGTTCTGCTGGGGACCCTGTGTAAAGCACCTCCAATTGACCCCAAGTGTAGCCATGGCCAGCGGCACCTGCCCGGAACTCTGGGTGCACAGCCTGCTGGGGCAACAGAACCCGGAAGCGGATGGCCGTGTCGACTCTGGGGGGCTGGACACAGGCCCTCCCGGCAGAACGGTAAGCGCTGCTCACTGGGCGGAGGGAGCAAATGGACACTGGATCTGGCCTGCAGCCTGGTGACCTCTGATCTAAAAAGACTGATGAAAATTTATGTTGAATTTCATGACACCCTCTTGGTGCATTTACCACAAAAATTTAGAGGAGAAATGGCAATCTTCTAGTAGGGATGAGCAGGGCTTCCCCAAGGTCTGAATTATTATTTTTTAATTAGTTTTATTAGATTTCCCCTGATCCCAAATTTCTCCTAAAGCATTAGCAGGCAGAATAAGGACTAACCCTCTTAAGTTATTAACAGTGAGAAGCTAAATTCAAAGAGCGAGACAGATCCAAGTCTACAAAAGTGAAGCTACAAGGGATGTACACACCCTCTTTCAGCTCAGCTCCCCTTCCCTGACTCACAGCCCAGGTGGTTTTTGAGCATCCAGCACAGCACTGGCCAGTTGCCCACTGGTGCCCATGGCTCCCCCTTGCTTTTGAGCCCCCACCCTTCATTCTTCAAGTTAAAAACACTGTATCTTGGGAACACACGACAGGGAAGGCCCAGCCCCACCCAGTCAAGGCCTCTTCCAAGAAGGGAAATGAGGCATGGAGTGTTCTTGTCCGCCAGAGGTCATGGGTTGGTGAATCACGGGTTGGGATTCAATTATGTGCGTCTTTCCTTTTGCCTGTCACCCCTATGTAAGCCCCAAAGGCAAGGCTTTTTTTTTTTTCTCCTGCTGTGAGAAATGAAGGGATGTTTGAGTGGCACAGCAGGAAGGGCTAGGAAGCAAAGGGGACAAGGTGCAAGCCTCATTTCAAGATCAAGCACCAAGAAGGCAGGTCCACAAAAGACTTTCCAAGGAGAGAAAACTTGCTTTTCAAGCTCTCCCCAACGGATAACATTCTTAGAGAAAACAGCTCAGATGTCTGCACCGCAGTCCTTGGGCAATTCGAGTCATGCATCTTCTCTTAAGGAGGAACGTGCCAGCACTGCCTCTAGGTCGGTGGTATTTAAACCTTTTAGCACCGGGACCCACTTTTTAAACTGACATTCTATCAGGGCCCACCTAGCTTTACAAGATTTTTTAAAACGTGCTTTAGTAAGAAATATTTTTGTGTATTTACAAGTAATATGTATTTATTTGCAAAACAAAATCTCCATCCATTTCTCGTAAGAAGGCGGCCCTAAGGAATAGCCTCAAGGCTTGAGAGGTTTAGTTACGTGACCCAGCCATCAACTACTCTCCCTATCCGTCAATGAAGGACTTGGAAAAAAAAACACCAGAAAAAAAGACGGCTCCAACATTTATCTCCCTAGGTTTACACAAGCTGCATGAGCTCAGCTCTTCGCAGGGCAGTCAGCAGCTATCTGATTTCTTGAGGCAATTAGTCATCTGATCTTTCCATCATCCACATTTTCATTGGAGGCTCTCTATAGGACCCACCAGAAGTCAGGTCACAACCCAACAAGTGTGTCCTGACCCACAGTAGAAGAAACATTGCTCTAGGTCAGGGATCTCCAAAATTTTTGACACGAGGGCTACATAATATCTAAGGGCATTAAAATGGTGACCCGTTAAAATGGTGACTCTGTAACAGAGCCCCAATGGGTACTGAGGTTAACAAACCATTGTAAGGAGCAGCAGGTTGTAGTCGAGAGGGTTAAAGCCTCTGTTTGCCTGAAGATAACATCCGAAGGTCGACAGTTTGGGATCACTGGAAGTCTCATGAGCGGCAGACCTTGTAAACTGCGACTGATTAGAGCTGAGCTACAGCTGCCTGTGAGAGGGGACTGTGCTGTGCCAGCCGCTTCTTGGTGGGAGCAGAAGCTGCTTATCAGCTAGCAGGAAGGCAAATTGTGTGGCCAGAAAGAAGACTACACCATGAAAGTACCATCTGTATGTTGTATGTTGTTCTTGAAAGATAGAACTTCCTTGTAATTTGTAAAAACCTTTGTGTTTATGAATAAAGCCTGCCTATGTAAATCGCCTTGAGTTAAAGTCAGAGGAGCAATCTAATGAACTGACAACGGCGGTATATAAATACGAGCATTATTATTATTATTTTAAACAAACATCAAATAAGTCTGGTTGATCCCAGAGCTGTTGTGGTGGAACAGTGGTATTTTGGCTCAATTTTCTGGCATTTATTTATCCACCCTTAGAAGGTTGCTGTGGGTTGGCCCACCACCTGCCAAGGGCCAGATAAAAATCTTCCAGAGGGCTGATTTGGCCCTTGGGCCAGGGTTAGAAGACCCCTGCTCTAGGTGATGGAAAAAGCAAAAACACTTACCCAACATCCGGGGAAAAATCTGTACCCAGGCCAGCCTCGATCAAAGCTTTATAGAAGGGGGAATTTGGGCCACCAACCAATAGGGAAGACAAGAGGTTCAGCGTGAAGGTCTCAAAAGTATCTGTAATGCTAACCAAAACAAAAAGAAGCTTAGAATAGCAAGGAAAGCTACAGGCCATCAAGTGTACCAATGGTAGTTATAACCAAATCTTGGTGAAAGGCAACCTATTATCCTTGCCTTCACTCCTATGACGTAGCTGGCTTCGTATAAACTTTCCCCCCACTTTTTGCAAATAAGGCACTTGCAATTCCCACATCACTATTTATTGACGGAGCGTTTACCTTGCCTTTCCAATCAAGGAGGCCAACATGAACAAATTCCCAAACATCCTCAAACGCAGGAGAACAAAAACAAAAGAAATGTATCAAGGCAGTAGAAAAACCAAACACAATAACCTGGGAGTTAGAAAATAAGTCGACACCAAGTAGCCTGCTTAAACTGAATTGGTGGAGACAAGCAGGCGGACTGGGAGCCAAGTTCATCTCCTGGGGCAGGAAATGACCCTTCTTGGGAGCCGGCAAGAAGACGGTCCTCTTGTGCACCATCTTGGCTTGGCAATATTATTGATCACCCATGACAACATTGAAAGGCTTTGGGGCGTCGGATAGAGCCATTGGGAACCCATTAGTGTGAATCAGACTGCTGTTCGGATTAGACACAATGCCAAAAAGAGACAACCTTGGTGATAGCCTCACATCTCCACTGCAAACAAATCACTGTGTACATTCATTGCTGAAGTTAGCCCTCCCAAGAGTGAAAATCACCCATCTCTTTTGGTAGCTAAATCTTACTGGAAATAAAGGCACGTTTGCAGCCAAAGCTCCACAACACTACAACAGCCCCAAACTAGGTCTTCTGTTAACTTTTAACAGAACCTTTAAAGGGTTAACCTTTAAAGAACCTGGAATCTGATGGGCAATTCAGCTGGAAAGCAGGGAATGCAGCTAGATAGCGCGACACACAACACATCAAGGTCCCTAATGCACGAAGTTGCCAGCCAAGGATGGCAATTTTCTTAACCCTTCCTTGTCCAGGCCACGTACTCTGACAGGAGGTAGCTGACGCTGACCATGGTCTGTTTCTTCGGGTCTGTTGCAAATGAGTCTCGACCACAGGTGACATGGTGCTCCCTCTGCAAAACAGAAGCCCAAAGAGACATGGGGAAATATAATATCTTTCAAGAAAACGAATGCTCCTGATTAGCAAAAGACGTTTCCAAGGGAGGTCTGAGTGACATATGAAGCCAACGTATACAGAGTCAGGCCACTTGTCTAGGACAGCGGCTGCCAAACTCGCAACTGCCGGGTTACAAAAAAGCCGCCCCCCTGCTTGGAGCGGTGCTTACCATTCCAGCACTGCTGCCACACTGCCCACCCGATCAGTACAAAACGACACTCTGGGCAGCTGCTTCTGTAGCTTTGAACCCAGATTTCCAGGCAGATGTGACTGTGCGGAGGGTCGCGCTGTACCGATTGGGTGGGCAGATCGTCCGGCACAAGGCAGAATGGTAAGCGCTGCTCACTGAGGGGAGGGTCTTAGCACTGCGCCAGGTCCAGCCCACACTCTGATGGGTGCTAGCCTGGGTGCTAGACTCATAGGCTGGGGCTCTCCAAAATCTCAGGCAGAGGTCTTGCCGACCAGCATGTTTAACCGGAGATGGCAGGGCGATTAAAGTAGTGGGAGAGGCATTCACCTTGCTAAAGTAGCTCTGGCCCTTACAAACCTCCCTGCCAAAACGTTGCTGCAGAAGGCATGCTGCAGACCTGTGACATGTGCTCTTGCAACGCTAAAGGACAAAGCAGATCACACAGGAAAACGCAGCCTAGAAATGCCGTTGTAAACAAACATCAAGTAAGTCAATACGCACAGGTTGATCCCAGAGCTGTTGTGGTGGAACGGTGGTATTTGGCTCAATTTTCTGGAATTTACTCAGAGCTTCCTCGTGGATTTGCTGCAAGTGATGCTCGAGAGGGAAGTTACCATATGTGAAAAACCTGTAACGTAATTGAAGATTTAAAGGTAGGGTTTTTTGGACAAAACAGAACATACGAAGACTTGGCCTCAAAATGCCTGCTTGCATATATTGGAGAGGCACCACTTTTCTGTTCAGACTTCAGCTCCTTTGTGCTTCATCAGGGGTTTGGAAGTTCTCTTGACCAGCAGAAGCATTTTCCCCAGAAGCGCAAGAGTTGGATGGGGAAGAGTTTCCTAAAAGCCACACTGCGTGACAGGCCGACCACATATAGCTTTGGCATCCTGGCCAAAATGCGATGATGAATAACATCTCCTGCCACTGAATTGCCACTTCATAAAATACATTCTGCGGTGACCACACATAATAATTTCAACCAGGATGAAGTAAATCAAATACTTCTAGAACAGCGGTTCTCAACCTGGGGGTCGGGACCCCCTTGGGGGTCGCCCAACCGTTTGATAGGGGTCGCCGAAGGCTCCCTCTTGCTGCCTGCCTGCCTGGTCTCCGAGGCGAAACGGCGGAGGAGGAGGCGGCGGCGGCGCTGCTGCCCCTCAGCTCCCTCCTCCTTGGCCAGCGCCAGTGCCTGCAAGCCTCCCGCTCGCTCAGCGGCAGCTGCAGCCACTGAGGCTCTCGGTCATGTCTGTCTGTGCGGGGGAGAGGGAGAGGATGGGCTGCGAGGAGCCGAGGCGGGGCCAGTCCGCCAACACTCGCTCGCGATCCCTCATACACACACCGCCCCAGTGACATGCACCGCGCGAGGGCCCAACCAGGAGCAGCAGCAGCAGCACCCCCCCCTGCGGACCCTCTCCCCCTCTCCCCCCCAACCTGCTGTGGCCGCTGAGTGAAGGAGCCTCCGTGCACTTGTGGAGGACCTCCGGGTTACAGGACTGGCAGGGAACGGGGGGGGGGAAGGCGAGGGGGGTGCGAGTAGCCATTCTCTGAGGAGGCGCCCTCTGGCTTCTTCTCACGTGCCCGGCGCCTACTCTCGGAGCTTCGCTCAACTTGCTGGAGCGCGGGCGGCGACCAGTCTCGTGCGCTTGCTGTTCAGCCGCCCTTGTCTGCCCGCGGGAGGCGGTGGCAGCAGAACCTTGTGCAACCCACCCCTGGCCGGGACGAGCCAGTGGTCTATGGGAAAGCCCTGAACTTCAGTCACGCTCTCCAGAGTATCTCAGCAGGACGAGGAAGAGACCCTTCGCAAAGGATCGGGGCAGTTCACGATGCCTGCTGGTGCTCTGACCCTAGTTATAAGCAGACAAGCCAAA